>LDKF01000667.1:41386-51857 GCA_001026735.1 Rotylenchulus reniformis | reverse complement strand
CCCCCCTTCCGTGACTACTCTCGTCACTTACATACATACATAATCTGTTGTCCGTGCTGCCTAGCACGGCTGGTACCCCGGTACCAGCCACCCATCCATCCATCCCCTCAACCCAGCCAGCCATTCCCTGTGCCAGCCGGGTGCCGATCACTGATCAATGATCGTTGGTCTTGATTAGTCGCCGATCTTGGTTGATTATTCGGCGGGTGCTTAGCGCTCTCCAATTTCAAGGCTAATATGTATATTGAGAGGTCTGAAGAAGTTTTTTGAAGGGAACAATTTGTAAACTTTTCTATATACCATTCCAAGAGTTGTTCAAAGAATTCGGGAGACTAACCAAAATAGGGATTTTGTTTTCGCATTATGCAAGATTTCAAAGAGGTTGAAATTGATGGGTCCACCCCAAAATATCACCACCCAAAATATCACCACCCAAAATATCACCACCCAAAATATCACCACCCAAAATATCACCACCCAAAATATCACCACCCAAAATATCACCACACCCAAAATATCACCAATGCAATTGGCTAGTGATATTTTGGGTGTGGTGATATTTTGGGTGTGGTGATATTTTGGGTGTGGTGATATTTTGGGTGGTGATATTTTGGGTGGTGATATTTTGGGTGGTGATATTTTGGAAGGTGATATTTTGGGTTGACACCGAAATTGATATCTTATGTACCAATACAAGGTTAGAAAGGAAGACCAAAAACCAATGGCATGGAAATTCAGAATCAAAAATATACCGTATTTCCTGTATTAGGACCCCCGGGGATTTATTTTTCAACCCCCTTCAGGGGGGGTCTATTACAGGTAGGGGACTAATTGCAGGTGGAGGATTTATTTTTGAACCTTAGCCATGAAAGAGGGGGGCACTATTTTTCGACCCCAATAAAGTGGATGATAAATGTTTTCATGGTGAAATATAATCACAAATGCTAGTCAAAAATTTTTTCATAGTGTTAATTTCTTCACAAAACGCAAAAAATTTGCCATTTCTTTAAAAAATGATCAAAAAAGTGATTTTCTCCTCAAAATTCCTTTTTTTTCTTCATCTGAAGACGAAAATCTGGAAAGAAAAACTGCTATGACCCCCGGCCCGGGGGTCTTAATGCAGGGGGAGGATTTATTTTTCAACCCCTCTTCAGAGGGGGGGGGGGGGNGCGGGTCTATTACAGGGAGGGGACTAATTGCAGGGAGGGGACTTAATACAGGAAATACGGTAAGTTTACTCTTTTCAGGATCCGGCATGGACCTTCTCGAGTATGGCTACAATCCTCACAGGATTGGATTGGTTTTTCGATCTTTTACGTGTTCCCAGGGATATCCCCACGACAATGGTCTCTTCTGTTTTTGGTGGATCCCAAAAGTTTTTTTTTTGCAATTTTTTTTCAGATTTCCAAGATAGGGGGATGCCTACGAATTGATCAACTCTCGCGGTGGTCAAAAAATAGATAGATAAGGATACTCTTGGACATGATTTTTATTATTGTTGTTGTTTATTGTTTGTGGACCCCTCAAAAAGATCCATGGAGCCATCAGCAGCAGGAAGGAAGGAAGGAAGGACAAAATCCAATCATCAAAGGGCGAGGGGTACCCACCATACTGTATATAGAATTCATATTTAGGGAATTTGAGTTGCAGAATCAAAAAAAATTTTTTTGTACTGTAAAATATGGCATACAAATTAGGTATTATTGTATCGCATCACAAATTATTATTGTATTGCATCATTGTGAGGTTGTTACACACCGGTGGAAAATCACCAATTTCATCATTAAAAAAATGAGGCATTCATGGATGAGGGGGGGGGNACCAGCGTTTTTAAATTCCAGGATTTTTCAATCTGTTCTGTTCCTGTTCTGTTCTTGAAAGTCGGAACAGAAAATCTGTTCTGTTCCTGTTCCAAAATTTTTTCATCTGTTCTGTTCCTGTTCTGTTCTCAAAATTTGGAACAGAACAGGAACAGAACAGGAACAGATTAAGCAGAACAGTCAAATCTGTTCCAAATCTGTTCCAATGGAATTTTTTACTTCAAATTTCGCTGAAATATTTCGAAATTATCTGTCCTTTGCTTAAATTATTAAGATCAATTTTAAAAATAGAAATTTTAAATTTTTATTTTTAGAAAAATTTCAATTATTAAAAATTAAAAAATGAAGTTTTTTTTAATTGGGAAAATTTTAAAGAAATTTTTAAAAATTTAAGAAGTCAGTGAAAATTTAGATTAAAATTTTAGATTAAAATTCCTTTAAGATTGGTCAATTTTTCAGATATATTAAAAACTACGGATTTAAAAGTCCGGACCCAGTTCCGGATTTCAGAAGCATCCCCGACAGGGACAGTTCACTTTTTCTTAGGGGGGTGGCGGCGGTCCCGATAGGGGCCGCCGGAGAAAATTTTGGGAATTTTTGGCCACTTTCATAAGAAAATTGACCTTTTTGATGATAATTTTTAGAAGGAAACTTTATATATATGGTGAGGGTGGCGGCGGTCCCGATAGGGGCCGCCGGAGAAAATTTTGAGAATTTGGCACAGTTTGTTGAGAAAATTGGTCAATTTTTTCGATTTTCCTCCCTTTCCTCCCGATTTTCCACCCTCCCTAAGAATATCGCCTCCTTTTCCGGACCCCGGAAAAGTCCGGGACCGGATCCGGGTCCGATCTCCAACTGAGACATATATAAATGTTAAAGTTTTTGAAAATTTAGATTTGGAAAAATTATTTAAAAATTTTCGACTTCTATGAAAAAGTTAGAAAAAATTTCCGGTCTGTGAAATTTTTTTAAAAAATTGAGGAGTTGCGAGGAAAATTTCGAAATTTTGTCCGGTTTTCATAAGAAATTTTCAGCAAAATCGGTGGTTGGAACAGATTAGGAACAGATTAGTCTGTTCTGCTTAATCTGTTCTGTTCCTGTTCTGTTCCTGTTCCTGTTCCTGTTCCACAGATTTGCAATCTGTTCTGTTCCTGTTCTGTTCTCAGAGCGTGGAACAGAACAGAACAGGAACAGGAACAGAACAGGAACAGAACAGGAACAGAACAGATTAAGCTGGAACTTAAAAACGCTGATGCCTACTAATTGATCAACAACTCCCGCGTTGGTCAAAAAATATCGGTGATCACATTTGATGATCAATCGCGGAACCACACGGGAGTCGGATTGTTGCTCTGATAATACAGCGACTGTTGCTGCTGCTGCTGCTGGGGTTGTTGCTGATAGGAAATCTGGTAAAACTGCTGCTGTTGCTGGTACGCCTTGGACTTCTCGCTCGTCATGGTCGGCGACTGTTGTTGGTCGCTGCCCTTGTCGCCGCCTCCGTCCTTGTCGCTCGCGATCATCAAGCGACGCTCATATTCGCCCAACAGAGCAGCTTGTTTGGCCACCAACTCGCGCAAGTTGCTGTTTTCTGCCTCTAACTGCTGTTGGTTGCGTAGTCGACGAGCTCTGAAGGTGGGTCACAACTGATCAGAACATCAGAACGAAATCCAAAAATTGGATCAGATAAATCAAGCACATGAAAAGACTCATCCTTAACCCATTCATCTACATATAAATGACCAATTTTTCCTAAGAAAAATGTGGATAGGGGGAGTTTGGGCGCATAAAACCTCAAAAATTTCTCCGGCATCACCACTTATCATTGTTTTCGCCCTCCCTGGAGCCCTTTTTTTTCTGTACAAGGGTCCGTCTCCGCATAAGGACAATGGGAATTCCAATTTTTCTCACCGGCAATTCAGGGCGTAGCCACGGTTTTTCAGCGTTCGGCGCTTTTGTTTCAGCGCGGACACGATGGCACGGTCGTGGCCCTGCGGGGATGGATCAGACAGAGGATAAAGGGGATAAACCATGATCCCGATCTTACTGCCAGCCGTTGGTTGAGCTCGCGCACCGAAAGTCGGATCAGCTCCCAATCCGGCAACACCACCACAGCCTCCGACTTTGGCGGCGGACACTTTTCCAACTCGCTGACCATGTTGTTGTTGGTGGCCGTGGTGTTCATCAACAAACATCTGCGCAATTCCGATGACTTTGGTGCCGAACCCGAACTTTGGCTTCCGCCGGTCTCCACTGATTCGGGGGAAGACAACAAGTTGGAATTTGTGAGCATTGGATCGGATGAGGAAGATGACCAACGGGGTTGCTGCTGGTTCATCATCAGACAGTCCATGGACATGACCTGGGAATGTCAGTATTCGTATAAGTTGGCACAGAATTTCAGGATATAAGACTGCCGAAAAATGTTTACACCTGATTTGGATCATAAAATTTGAATTTGCAGAGATTTAAAAATCATAAAATTTTGAATTCCCCGATACATAAGTATCAAGGGATTGAGTCCAGAAAAATGATTTTTACAAAGATTTAGAACAAAATTCTGAAGATTTGGGCCTGTAAATTCTTGTCCTTTAAAGTGTTTAACATTTTAATTCGGTTCGAACTTTTGGGACTTCTGAAAAATCATTTAAATTTTTTAAAAATATTTGAGTTTCGAGTGTTTTAATACCTTTTAGGCCTTTAGACACTAAAGGACAAATACTTTAATTTCCCTAGAACGGACCTTGTTTTGTACTTTGGCGTCGAACTGTTTGTCGGGGAAGTAGGTGGGTTCTGCTGCTGGTGTCGGGAAATCGGCAGGATGCATTTCGCAATTACAATCCAGAATGCTCGCCGAACAAGCGGAAGAGGAACATGAGCTGCTGATCAATCCATATGGCGATGATTGAGTGCAGCTGATGGGGGCCTGCTCATAGGCCATATGCATTTTTTGGTGGCCAATTTGGCCATTTGTAGATCGGTGCTGATCGGCGGAAGGGTGATGATGATGATGATGATGATCAGTTGTGGTGGGATGATGATGATGATCAGTTGTGGTGGTCGGTGCTTCCATGTAAATTTTTTTTTGATGTCCAAAAAAGCACCAAATTTGGGCCAAATTTCTTCCTTCTCCGGGAAATAATGAAGATAACGCCCCCTAGGCTTTGTCCTGCTGTCTTTCTCTGGCTCAGGGTGGCCCTTTTATATGTACATACCTATGTATGTTTTTGGAAAGAAGAGACCTCCTAGGGAGGGCGGGAGAGGTCCAGAGATGATTAGAAAGAACACGGACCCTCCCTTTCACCCACAATAATATTTTTTGTATAATTGTTGAAAGAAGTAGAAAGACAGGAAGGATGATTTTGGCAATGGAAAGCTCGGTACGGGAAAATCGAGCCTTCAAATAATTGTCTCGACCCTCGGACTCGGTCGATTGAGTCTGTACGATTGAGTCTCCAGCAGGGTGGAAAAATGGTTGTAACTCGGTTCAAACTCAACCTAGAAAAAACAAGCTTGGTGTCAAAAGATAGCCCTGAATGTCTGCTATAAAATTGCAAGAGAGAACATTCGAAATGGCCAAGTGCAAAAAAAGTTATGGCCAAACCTTTGGCTAAAATCACGATTTTACAGCTTACTATGGCCATAAATTTTTTGCACTTGGCCATTTCAAATGGTCTTTTTTGCCAATTTTATAGCAGACATTCAGGGCTATCTTTTGACACCAAGCTTGTTTTTTTTCTAGGTTGAGTTTGAACCGAGTTACAACCATTTTTCCACCCTGCTGGAGACTCAATCGTACAGACTCAATCGACCCGCAGCGCTCGACCCTCCTACTATTCGACCCAAATCAGAAATGCTAGGAAATCATAATAACCACTCTTTTTATCAGCAGCAGGAGATGCTCGTTCCGAGGAGATGCTCGCTCCTGCTTGAATCTTTCAATATCTACATAGAATGCAAGAAGAGAATTCAACAAATAGCAATAAAAACATGGCAACCCTAGCCTTCCGCCGCCGATTAATGGGTCTTCTCTTTTTACTTTTCACCAACCAGCAGCAGCCGATAATAGGTCCTCCCTCCTGTGCTGGGACGTTAAAAAAAACCGCCCCTAAAAACCGTATAAAATATCCCCTAAAAACCGTATTTTTCGGTATTTCGGGAAAATTCGAACTAAAAATTTTTTGACTAATTTTTGACTAATTTTTTGGCATTTTAGCCGGCTAGAGGGTGATTTGTATTTGTATTTTATTCTGCCTCTAGAGCGTCAAATCAAAACAAAGAAATATGTGAAACAACAAATAAATAGAACAGCAGCACGAAATAGGCAAAGGGTCGATCCAAGCAAAGGGTCGAAATTTGTCGAGATCCAGGCAAAGGTTGATTTAGGGTGATTTAGAAAAAAAAAATAGAAAAAAACATATGCAAATACAAAACAAATAATGAATTGTAAAACATTTTCCGAATTTTCAGAATTTGTAAACTAATGCGATTACAAGCAAATAATGAATTGTAAAATATTTTTACCGAACTTTTGTAATTTGTAAAACATATGCAATTAAAAAGCAAATAATGAATTGTAAAACATTTTCCGAATTTTCAGAATTTGTAAACATATGCAATTACAATTACAAACAAATAATGAATTGTAAAACATTTTCATCGAACTTTTGTAATTTGTAAAACACAAGCAATTACAAAACAAATAATGAATTGCAAAATATTTTTCGAATTCTTAAAATGCAAAACACAAGCAATTACAAAAGCAAAAACTGAATTGTAGAAACATTTTCACGAACTCATTTGTAAAACATAAGCAATTACAAAGCAAATACTGAATTGTAAAACAATTTTCCGAACTCAATTGTAAAACACAAGCAATTATAAAGCAAATATTGAATTGTTAAAACAATTTTCATCGAACTTTTATAATTTGTAATACACAAACAATTACAAAGCAAATCTGAATTGTAAAGCATTTTGCGCCGAATTCTTAAAATTTGCAAAACATATGCAATTACAAAAAAATGAATTGTAAAACCATATTTTGTCAAACTCTTGTAATTTGTAAAACATAGGCAATTACCAAAAAATGAATTGTAAAGCATATTTTCTCGAAGTAAAATTAATGATGGTTTTTTGCTTGGTGGCTTTTCTGGCCTAATACCTCTCTGGTGCCTTTGTTGTGGCATATCACCTTCTGTCTGGCCCAGTTCACCCCATTGGGGCCTCCAAAATGGTTTTTGACCCGCAAAGATTGGGGGCTTTTTTCAGCACCAATTTCCCTCTACAAATTGCGTGAGAAAGAAAGCAGTAAAGCAAGGTGTATGTACAACATGGGGCACATTTCATTGCGCGAACTACGTAACCAACCCCCCTTGGCCCCAATAAATGCGCATAATCACTTTGAACAGCTTGGCCGCCTAATCTGATTGCGTATGCCCAAATGGACCCCCCTCTTGGCCCCATTCTCCCTTCACATTCCCATTCTCGTGCCCCCTCTGCTGGCCGGCCCCCTTCCGAGAATAGAAAATGAGTGTATGTATGTTTGCCCCATGTCTCTAACCTTTTGTTCTCCGCCTTTCTCAAAATACATACATATCTACATACATATCAAAAGCATAAACCACGGGAACTCCTCTAATTCGCCCAAAACTCCCCGATCACCGACCCCAGAGGATTGAAGATTATTGGGGTTAAGAGATTAGTCTCCGCGAATTCATTCAAGAAACTTGGGAAGAAATGGATTTTAAGCAAATCATAAAATTATGCTTAAATTTATTACCCCATAAGAATTGGTCTATTGAGAACGGAAGTTATGGCCAAAATATGCACTCCAATTTGGCCATAACTTTCTTCAGACAAGATCAATTTAATGAGCTTGGGCTATATGTTTTTGCTCCATTTTTTGGACTCTATAACCACACCCTTACCCATCATCGAATTTAAATTCGACCCTGATATAATCCAAACACATTGCCAAACAATGAACTTTAACTCTCAGTGGTAGGGGACATTACATTTGTGCACGTACCAAAGCCTCTTTAGAGGCAATTTACAAGGAACACTTACACCACCAGCTGCCGCACTTTTTTCAGCCAAAAACATCTTGTGTTAGAAGAAAGCATTGAAAATTGCCTACAAAATTAACAAAATCCCTTTTGAATGGCACAAAAGGTGAAAAGTTTATGGCCAAAATGGCACAAATGTGCCAGGAAAATAGCCAATACATCTGCTTGCGCTATTTTGGTCATGGAAATGGGCCAATTCGGATGGGTCAGATTTTTTTTATTATTATACTTTATCTATTTTAAAAAGATCATTTTCCTAATAAGTATGCTTTTGACTCCTAAACAAATCCATGTGGATTAACTCACATCTCCTCCGAACTACGAAATTGTCCATCTAAACATTTAAGTGGATAAGTTCCAACATTTCAAAATTGCCTATACTTTTAATGTCCAAAAATCGAGAAAAAAGATTTTCCATTTTCTTAAAAAGTACAAAGTCACATATGTACAAACTTGAAATCAGAGCAGTGAACTTTAGTGAGAGTTGAATATATAATCTACCGTATGCCTGGGCCATTTTCCCAGACTCGACTGGCCCTTTTTGGACATTTATATTTCTCACCACCATCTTGATGGAACCCATAATTTGGTGGGTCGGTTCACACACTTTGGATCCGACCCATGTCATTCAGCTCACCCTTCACTCTCGACCCGTGACACCATCGGCTGGTCCAGGTTCACATCATTTTCTGCATTTTGTTGACCCCGTGATAATTGCATTATCCCATCATAATTCGCAAACCCATACAATCAAGAGTATTTGAACAATTCAAAATCTGCACCATGATTTTTTTGTTATTTTTGTGCATGTTTTTTTCAGTAAGTGGGTTCGACCTCCAAATGACAAAAAAAAAAATTAACCTTCAACCACCTCCACCAGAGGGTTATGGTACACCGTAACCGGGGAATGTTGGGATTTATAAGAGCTTATAGATATGATTTTCAACGGTTTTATAGCACAAAGACCGCGGTTTACGGATTATACAATCCACTAATCATTTTGGACGAGAGTAATTGGAGAATCTGATTGCGTACATCCAGACCAAGCTAGGCCAGAGCTCTGCTGGACTTTAATCGTTCATTCAGAGCCAGGGGCCCTCCCCCTCCTCATTTGTGGCCTATTCATGCGTTTTTTTTTGTTTCAATTCACCCAACACATACATTCACTCATTCCATCAACCAAAGGACAACATTCGTTTCTCTCCCCCAAATGTTCTTCATGTATTTTTCCTCACTCAGAACAAAGCTCTTGTGCCAGATTACCAAAGAGCAGCATCATTTGGCCCTTAGGACACGGTGTGGCAATCCTCATGAAGCAATAAATCTATCCTGTCAAGCTTCTCGGGACCAGGGCTGCACGAAATTTCGAGTTTCGAGTTTCGATTACTCGAAATTTCGTGTTTTTTAGTTTCGAGTTTCGATTTCGAGTAGGCATTCGAGTTTTGTCCTGTTTCGAGTTTCGAGCAAAATCCGAGTTTCGTGCAGCCCTGCTCGGGACCACAATACACAGTGAGTGGTCCCTCCTCAACACATCGGCACTTTGCTTGAATGGCATTTTCGGACAGTTTGGACTATTATTTCAAGGGACTTCAATAATCAGATTCCCAGTTTCATAAACTAGTTTTACACATAACATGTGGTTGGTCTCAAAAGATAAAACAACAAATAAGATACAAAATGAGCCCTAAACCCGTCCAAAGTGGCCAATTAAAAGTTTGGTCAATTCGTTTTATGGCCAATTCCCAACTGGGGTGATAATTGTGGCCCTGACTTTTTTCTAATTTGAACCATCTATTGGACGCGAACTTTTTGGTCACCTAACCTATAACAGGCACCTTATGAGGCTAATGTGACCGATGCATCCATCTTCTTACTTTTTCAAATCCCTTTGGTTCCACTTGGTACCACCACCACCCAATTGCCCATAAAATGTGTTTATTATTATTTTACAATTTGTACATTTGTACATTTGTACCCTCGGTGGCTGCTGATTCCCGGTACCCATAAGTGGGTAAGAACACATTCTACAATGGCAATTACCTAGTTTTGTGTTTTTTTTTGCCGTCCTCCTCTTACCAAGATTGTTCAACAAACATAAATTACGCATTTTGTCCCTTCCTTGCGCGGATTATTCTTACCATGGCCAGGGATTAGTTTCAAACAATTGCTTTATGTAATCGTCGGCCTTGTGTCCCAATCTTTGATGAGGTGCAAAACACATTTGATGAGCATCCGCTCGACTGCTTACGCAGTCAAAAAGTCCCCTTTATTACCAATTGGTCTTCCTAGTACCAAATCATATTTTTCGAATTTTAGATGGGTTGAAGCATTTTAAAGACAAAAACCTACTACATATTTTGGACCAATTCCCATTCAAAGATCCGGAGAAGGAAAAAATTATATTTATCCCATTTTTGAAAAGTTTAGATAGATTAGAAATTGTTTTGACATGAAAATAATTAAGAAAATGACCGTTTTCTCCTTTGTATTCACTGAAAATTTCACATAAAAATAGGATGAAAATATTTTTATGAATTTGGAAGATTTTATTTTTAATAAAAAAAATAATTTGTTCCCCCCCCC
>LDKF01000667.1:23136-33517 GCA_001026735.1 Rotylenchulus reniformis | reverse complement strand
TGGGACAAGCTGCAACTTCGGAATTTTGTGAAATTTGAGTTTTGCTATCGATCCTGGGATAGGACGATAGACAAGTTGTCAACAAGAGCCGAGGAAAGTTTGGAGTTTGCTAATTATCCGGGAAGGAATTAGCAAACATTCATCGATTTTTCACATTGCTGGCTTCGGACAAACAGCAACAATTCGCAGTTTTTGAGTTGTTATCGATCCGGGAAGGGGATAACAACTGCAGCAACATCTTCATTTTTGATTTGCTATCTATCCGGGAAGGGGATAGCAAAGAGCAGCAACATTTTGGTTTTATCGATCCGGGAAGGACGATATTACCACTCTCCTGCATTCTAATAGCAATAAGGGAACCGGGAAGGATCTTATTTGCTTTCGACCGAGTAAAATCATCAAGTTGACCTGAGTAAAGTACCGGGAAGGACTTTACTTGCTTGATTCTACGAGTTAGGGTATCGGGAAGAGCCTTAACTAATCGCATCCTACGAGTTGCTCATCACATTTTTCGCCAGTTTGCAGATCATCGATTTGAGAAATGTGGAGTGATCAGCAATTTCATTCTGGATACGGAACGGGGAATGGTAGTGTGTTTTGGACCTATCAGGATATCCAGCCGCCGACGTATGGACAGGATGTTGCACCATTTTCTCAAGATTTTCGACTCTACGAACAACTGAGAAATGAACAATGGATCTCACGGGAAATCGGTTGGGTGAACCGGAAAATCGCAAAAATGTTTCAATTAGCGGAAGAGGAAAAATGTATGGACCCAGAATTTGCGGAATGGTGTCATGGTGAAGCTGTGTTCTATGTGGACTTTCGCGACATGCTAATGCATAGTGTATCAACAATGTATGGACACGTGGGTCGACCCGAAAACATTTGGATTGAGGAGTCGCAAACACTTCCTGTTGTGGAAGAGCATCGAGTTTTAGGACTACAGCGCCTGACTGATAATTCGGTTTCAGAAGTCCCCCGCATTGGTTTGGCTAAGGATTTGGATGCTGGGATGGTCTCTTGTGCCAAAGATATGGAATCGGAACGGCAAGAAGCATTCCTTACCACCGTGGATCATCCTAAAATGGACGATGAACTTGTCGACACAACTTCTAGTAACATCATATCATCGGGCTCTGATCAAACCCCCATTGAAAGTTCTGTAATTCTTCCGGTTGTCCCTATCAGCTTAAACAGTGGTAGCGATCCGGAATTTTGCCCTAAAAACGTAGTTGATTTCCCGATTGTGAGTGAGGGTGTCCATGTCAAATGGTCGAAGCATCGTTTGAAGGACGCAGGATCTCAAGATTTTCAGGAATCCACGAGTAAATTGGATCGGAAGTATGGAATAGGTGCGAAAGCGCGAGGTTTTCGTTGGACTAAAAGGCGGATGAAAAGGACAAGTTGTGTGAAATTCGGCCTAGTGATCGGACCATTGGATCAATCAGGGACGATTGATTGTTTCAGAGGGGCGGGAGGATTGGCGAAAAGGAGAAAAGGAATGGATCCCGGAATTGATGAGGGAATGCTGCGGTGGACTAAGGAAAGGATGCGAAAATGGCGTGAAGGATCTACCATCCCAAGTATAAATAATCGTCCCTTGGAGAGAGTTGNAGTTGATCCTGGGCTCAAAAGCGGGAACTCGAAATTTGACAGAGGGCGGAAGCAAAGTGAAATGGGGCTAATAGCAGGAAATTTGGCACATGACCATGGATGTTGCTTCTTTAGTCGCCGCATTCTGAAGGAAGTTGCAGTTTGTCCACCACCAAAAGACCTTTCGGTTAACAGGCTGAATTGCGATGTGAATTCCGAATGGCGAAGAATTGTGAATTGTGGCCCTGATGTGAATTCGAAGACTCGAAGATGAGGGACCATCTTCTTCAGAGGGCCGGGATGTAGGAAAATTGTGTGATCTGACCCTTTGTGACCCTTTATTTTCTTATTTCAATTCATATTGGCGTATTTCCCCCCATTTTGATGTTTTGTCCCCTCTGAATTTCTCCCCTCCCTTTCATTCATTCTGTTCCCCACTCGTTCGATTTGGTAAGTATCGACGGGTCGCGTGCATTGTTTTATTTTGTGTGAGAACGGAATAAAGGATTATATTCCGAGCATCGAGTGGATTTTGGAAAAGGGTCAAGAAACCCAGATCTACATCCTTTTTTTGTACTATTATATTCCCAACAAAACCCATATGATAGACGGTAGCAAGGCAGGCAAAGTATCTTGGTAAAGCAGGTAGATGATGGTACACTACTATATCTTGATAAGATAAGTAATACCCTGACAGTGAATGCCTATAGCAAGCAAAGGAATACAGTATTCAAAAATCTGGGATCATAGGTTATAGTACACATGCTAGCATTATTCCCTTGAAAGCTTATAAGATATCCATGTAAAGACCTTGGTCTGATTATCTAAGAATCTTGGCAATTCTCCTAAATCTTGGTAAAATATATATTATGTGTCCCCCCACTCACTTGCGTTGGAACATCAGCAACGGGTCCGAGGTCAGGTCGGACATGTCCAGGGTGGCGCCCTTCTCCCTCACCAGTGGATGCTTCTTGACCAACAGCCAGCCCATGTGGGCGAAGAAGAAGCCCCGGTTGATGTTGTGCCTGCAAGAAGATGGGATGTTGCGATGGGTTGCGCAACTTAGCACAACTTTTATACCACCTATTTCACTTCTTTCTACCTTTCCCTATTGCAGTTGCGCGATTTGGCACAACCAATTGGCATGCGATTGACTGACGTCACCGAAGTTGCACAACTTTGGCACCTTTCCCTCTACCAAAATTAGAGAAAGAGCATCATTGTGCAAAATCACCAGTTGGCACAACTTCCCTCCCCCCCCTTGAACATTGTGATTGGTTACACAAAACTTGGCTATTAAACTGTTCCCACAAAGAAGTTGCAATGGGTTGCGCAGCCAACACAACATGGCACAACTAGTAGCCCTTCCCCCATCCCATACTTACGGGTCCGCGTCCGTGTCCGTCCACTTGTGGTGGCTCCGGTGGTCCCGCGACCATTCAATGATGTCATTCTGGAAATTATTACATATTATCTTGATGTCATGTCATATTAATTCACCTGGAAGGACACACAGTTCATGGCCACCAATATTGCCTTCAGGGGCCACCGGGCCTTGTAGCTCTTGTGGGACCACAGTCGGTGAGGGCCCGCGGTGATGCCAACTCCGCTGACCATCCACAGGAACAGACCTGGCATGGATGGAATATGGTGTGTACATTAAGCCTGGTTACATATTTGGACTCTAAGGCCATATGGTAGCAGCTACCTAGGACTTATCGTAGTGATATGGTTGAAATTGAAAGTGATGCAACAAAGAAAATATCTTAATCCTCAGAGCGGTCTTAATTGCAGACTCATAAGCCTTGGTACATGGTAGGTCTCCAAAAGTTGTACGACATTTGCGGCACTTGCTATATCTCGATTCAACACAAGCCGAGTCAAGCTCATCCGGATTGGAAACTAAGAAATAAAAGATATGGCAAAATACTGTTTTTTGGCAAATTCACCATATTTTGGCCATAACTTTTTTTCAACGTAGGGAGCAATTTGGGTGGTTTTTTTGCTTATTTTATAGCTAATTTTTTGCACTATTTTCGGCATCGTACTCATTTTAGTAGTTTTCAATTGAACCGAGTTATAGCGAATGGGCCGCAAATGTCGGCATACCCTCCAAAAACATAAGTCCTCTAGGCTCTATAAGTGTGGCTAGAATGTAATATTTAGCAAATATGATGTTGTAAAATACTGTATCTTTAAAAATAGTAAAATACTGTATTTTTATCAAAAGTGTACCGTATGCCAAAATAAGATCCAAGATAAAAGCAAAGTATTCTGTGACTTGTACCAATAGGGTACGGTAAAACACTTACACCAGAACACGCTGTACCATCTGGCCACAAAGCACAGTTGGTAGAGGCCGATCAGTGCCCCGGTCTGCAATACCATGTACAGGCCGACGTTGCGCCAAACAATGTCCGCCTTGAACTTTGTCTGGAAAAGGGCGTTTAGCAAGATTATTTCAGACATTATTTTAGAATTTTTCAGCTCTGCTTTCCGGGTTGAGTAACAGAGTGTGGTACCAAGATGGGTGTTAGGCACTAATAAGGAGTTTGAAGTGGGGAAGGATCTGCGTTATTCTTTGAGGAGTTCCAGATGGTTCCAAGATTGATTGGAATCTGGGGTTGGCACCAAGATGTTCAAGGCATTTTGCTAAGCTGAATTCATCTGATCAGAGGAGGACTTAGGCCTCGAAAAATTCCAATTCAAGTTGTCCCAAAAGTGGCAAGATTGGAAATGGGATTGACACCAAGATTTTAAGGCTTTGTAAGCCAAAGTACTTGGGCCAGGAAAAGGCAGAAAATCGGGGGGGGGGTAGAGTCTTGGTCAAGGGGCCTATGGGTCGAAAAATCTTGAATATATGGGATAAAAACGAAAATTTTCCAAATTTCCAGACACCCTGACCTGTTTGGCCTTCTCCTCCAGCTCCTTCAGGTCATCCTCCTCCATGGACAGAAACTGGCCCTCCTTGGCGATCTCCTCCACGGTGGTGCCGATGCCCACGCTTTTGCGTTGTTTTGTCACCGTTTGCGTCACCGTGACGGACATTTTTTTAATTGTGGGGTGTCAGCGGAACCGGGGCTGAAAATTGAGAATTTGAATTTCCCAGGTGCGAATTGATCAAAAGAATTCACGAAATTCATAAAAAAAATTCTCCGGATAAAATTAGAGGGAAAATAGATGAGTTGTAATCATTGCTGAGTCCGGAGAACGGTTGGTTCAATGGTTGACGGGACTGCATTTTTCCATGAAATACACACGGTTTGGTTCATCTTGAGTTTACAATTATTTTTTCGCCCAAAAAGTGACATTTTTATTTATGCAATTTTATGGTCCAAGGGGTAATTGCATGGGACTTGCTAAATCTCTGGATTTTGGATTCCACTGGATATCTTATTGATCAGATCAGGGGGATCTTGATCATCAGATATGCAAAACAAAGTGCAAAATATTTTTCTGATCAGTTTGATCTGTTCAGATCAGGCCCTAATCAGTGGATTAAGAATAGAAAAAAAGATGCAAAAGGTCTTCCGATCCTTTTGGCTCTGCTCCGATAAAGGTCTGATCAGTGAACAAAAGGGATTTCCGATCAATTTTGGTTCCGATCAGAAAGTGGAAAAGCCCTCCTTTGATGGCTCTTCTTCCTCCTCCTCCTATTCTCCTCTCTTTTGTGCATACTTTTGCTGTTTTGTTTTGCTCCTTTATAACTCACGAGGATGGGGTGATCGTCGTCGCCTTGTCGTTCGTCACCCTTCCCGCCCTCTCCCGCCAATCGGCTGGCGTTAGAGAGTTACATTCTCGCTTCACGTGATCATGGACTGATCAGCAGAGAGTGGCCTACAGAGAGCAAGTGAGAAAGAGCAGAGCACTGATTAGAGAGGGAGGGGGAGAGAAAGAGAGATAAAAGAAAGGGCAAGGGTCAATCATTGTGCATACGTAACGCAAAACCGGATCATCGGTGAACCCCACCCCGTCCCCGATTCGAAATTTCGGGGCCAGCTCCGGGGAGATGGGACCGGTCCAGAACTGGGCGCGGGCCTTAAAAATGCAGACCCGGCCCGGCTCGCTTCTCGCTTTGCCATCGGCCCGGCCCAGGGGATCAGGTCCGTATCCGGTCCGGTTCTTGCTCATCACCGGCGCCCGGCCCGCTGGTGACAACTCTTGGTCATGTCAGGTCTGACAGGGTGAAATAAAATAAATTAAAAAATTGGGCCCGGCCCGGCCGTGGGGGGCCGGTCCCCGATTCTAATCTTGTGTTGGCATCCAATTTTTTGTCTGCAACCAGCCATTTTTGGTCTTAAATACGTTGGTGGTCCATTTCGAAAGCCATTTTAGACAATTTCAAGGTTGATTTTACATATGTCCGGAGTTCATCAGCTTCACATACGGATTTGGTGTGAGATTTCTCTGGTTATCAGCCAGCAAGAATAGGATTCGAATTTTTATGAATGGAAATTTTGGCCTAATTTTTTTATCAGCTTTTAACAGTATACCTTCCAAATCCATTTCCAATTTCCCTGAAAATTTGAAAAATTATCAGAACTCCCTAGTTATCAGAAGTACCATAAAAGAAGCATGAAGCAGCAAACCAAATCATCCGAGAATCCAAAGGGCAAAGTTCCCGGGAGCCAAGGAATACCAAATTTTATTATCAGCACCAGAGAAGCACAAAAAAAGTCCATGAAAGAGAATGATGAGAAGGACCACCACACAGAAGATGTGATGAGGGTGATTAGGTGATAAGATTTTGATCAAAAATGATCAGTAACTGATCATTGGGGTCAGAAATTTGTAAAGATGATTAATGGACGATTGGAGGTAGAGGTGCGCAAGGGAGGAGCATTCTTTTAATGGAAAGAGGCAAAAAGCTTATTTATGGTCGAGCTCTCTAGGGGCAGGCATAGCTCAGTTGGTAGGGTAGCCGAGATACTGATAGCGGAAGAGGCTGGGTTCGTTCCCTCCTCCCTCCTCTTGTTTTTTTTCCTCGGGTGCCAAAAAGGCGAACGTTCTCTTTCTTGACTACAGGGTCAGGCAGCGTTATCGAATGGATTGATCAAGCAGTCCAAATTGTCGGTATGCCCGAATCCCGAATTACTTAGGGTGTGTAATAAGTTCGCGACCCTCTGCATAGAACCATTTTTAAAAATTCATAACTTTAATATTTTGCTATCAATCCTTATGAACTTTTTTTATTTTGTAGAATAAATTATTATCTTTAATTTTAGCCAGAAAAAGTAAATTTTATTTCATTATTTCAAAAATGTTTTGATTTTTTCTTAAATATACCCAAAATTGACAATCGACAATACTTTTCTAAGGTCAATAACTTAACCATTCCACAAAGTTTGAAACCTGAAATCTGCGGAAAAATATAGTCAAATGCACCCTTTTTTATAATGCAATAAAGAAAAATTTTGAAAATTCAATTTAGAATTGTAGAAGTCCGCCAGAAATCCCCCAAAATTAGGGCATTTTTGGGGGGAAAATGAGAATTTCAGTTCTAAGACTTTTTCGAAAGCCCAAATCACTATCATTCAACATTATGGTGCTAAATTAGATCATTTATTTCAAAAAAAATCAATTCAGCTGACCTATTCTTGTCAATTTCCCTAAGAAATACTGTTTTGGATGATTGGCTCAAAACTGAACTTTTCAAAAGGATCGCTGGAAAAAAATTATCAGATGGGCTAGGAAGCTCATTTTCTCCCAAAATAATCAGCAGATTATGCTCTATCAGAATATCAATTGAATTGCTTCTCAAGCCATTTCTATTGTTGTGGAAAACTTTGTCCAATTTGACCATGTGAAAAATGACCTCAAGGTTGTTATTTGCTTCAAAGTTGCGAAAGTTTTAAGGGAGGGGCTCTGATTTTTTTATATTAAAAAAATGCTAAGACATTATCGATAAGAGGCTTCACCCCAAAAGACCAACAACCCAAAAGACCAATGCAATGAATGCGTTGGGATTTTGGGTCGAAAAATACTGTATGTATCAAAATGCCGAAAGGACGAAATGTCCAAAAACAAATTATAGCATTAACTAATTAATTAAAATATGGTAAAAATTAAGAGAAATTTTAAAAAATAAATAAAATAGATTTGAACCCTTTTAGAGTGAAAATAAGAGGCAGGACTGGTCAATAGGTGAGTGCTGAAAGGTTATTAATTTTTAATTAGAATTCTTATTGTTGGGCTCGCCTAAGGCGAGCCCAACAATAAGAATTCTAATTAAAGATTAATAACCTTCCAGCCCGCACCTATTGAACCGTGCATTTGCCTAAGCCCCCCCACTGGAAGCGATAGATAACCGGGTTTAGGCGATGTTTTGACCTTTAGACATTTTGTAACTCTCTTTGTGAGTTGGTCTTTTGGGTTGACACCAAAACCCAGAACTAGCCCTAGGATTTTGAAATTATTTTGAAATTTTCTGTTCTATAAAAATTCTTTTCTGCTAACATCTCGTTTCTCTCAAAATCCCATTTTCAACACTTTTTCCCGACCCAATATTTTCCATTAGTCATCTTTGTAGGGGTTGTAGTGGAATTTGTAGTCGGTGTAGTCATTTTGTAGTCTGTGTGTATAATACGTAGTCCACGTCGGGAGCAGAGGGAGAAAGGCGTAGTTAGAGAGTGTTAAAATCGATTTTTGGAAGGGGCAGAGACGCAGAGGACCGGCGGAGGGTGAAACTCCATGAAATCCGGCGCATTTCTCATTTTATTAAGGCACAAATGAGTGCCTGAATTTCAAAAAATTTTATTTTTTCAATTTCCCGATAACATGAGCCAATGGGTCCTCGAAATCCAATTTAAATTTCCGCCAAATTCTAATAGAAATGGTGGAGGACAAATAGCCAAGTCACATCATTTTTTCTATTTCCTTATTTTTAAGAAATACATAAGTAAGAATAAGAATATTTACTTCTTTTTTTTCATTCAGAACATAAATACTTACTTATTAGCGTATTTGGTAGAAATAATTGTCTTCAAAAATTTTCAAAAAAAAATTACTTAAAAATTATTAACAATGAACTTTAGGGGATTTTAATAAATTCATAAACTAATTCGATTTTTTGTGCATTTTTTAATGCAATAGATTAATGTATTAAGGCTTATTTTAGGTCTGGAATTTCCATTATTTTTATAATCTGTTTTCTAGCCAAATAAGTAAGGGGAAAACATGTTGTTTTAAGCAGTTTATGCATAATAATTAGGGTCGCAACTTTTATGCGCAAAAATTAAATAAAATATGCACAAAAAAGTGCCAAAATATGCGCAAAATTTGCCCCAAAATGACCAAAATATGCTCAAATATGCGCAAAAATGCGAAATATGCAAAATATGCACAAAAAGTCGAAAATATGCAGTTAGAAATCCATGCTAGAGCGTTCAAAACATGCTAAAAACATGTTTTACGTGATTTTCAGACCGTTCTGAGCCAGCAAAAAAATATGCATTTGCATAAAAGTTGCGACCCTAATTAATAATATGTAAGGATTATAAAGAATTATTTTGGGAAAAAACCTACATATTTTTGGAATTTTTTATGCACAAAATATATCGTAAAAAAGGCAAAAACTCGAAATTGAGGGATTTATTTAGAGTTTAAGAGTAAAAAAACATCTAAATTAATTTTTTGGAGTTTCATCAAATGGAATTTTTTCTTCAAATTCGACATTTGTTTAAATTTCTATTCTACATACCTACCTTAAAAAAGCTGAATTTTTTGCTGCTAAAAATCCGGATTTTTTAAAGTATTAATCTTCTTCCGATTTTTCAGCTTTCACATGTTGTCTTCGCTGTCTTGCTCACTTCTCCGCCGCGGAAGACTCTCTTCCTCACTCGTCGCCGCTCACGCTCAACTCATCCATTCATCCGCTTCCATGCCCGAGCCGTTCAAGGACACCGGGGAGCCGGACCTCTACCGGCTGCCGGTCACCTTCAACACCGATCAGGGACACAAAGTGCAGCTCCAGGCGGTTTACCAGGTCTGTGAATTTCCAAAAATCAATATTAAATTTTTGTCCGAAAAAATCATTTTCCCCGCATTTTGGTTTCTATGCCAACCATTTTGAATAGTAAAAAATGTAATTTCAAATCATAATCCATAAAAATTTAATTTGATTTTTGACCCTTTTTATATTGTAAAAATTATTATTTTTCACAGTCCCTTCCTTATTTATATATTTTTTTATTTTTATTGCAGAAATACATATAATCGAAACTAATTGCCGTTTCTCGCATTTAGCTTTCTCGATTAGAGCTTTAAAACTTCAGGATTCGATCAAGACAAAATTATGTTTATTAAAAAAAGTAATATAAAAAATCAAGAAAATTTAAAAATCAAAGAAAAACAGCAATTATGGATTCATGCAAGATGAAACATTTTAGATTTATATAATTTAAAATCATTTGAATTTTACTTTGTGCTCCAAAAACTCGCAATTACTGAATCCTCAAAAACCCCAATTATTATTTTTTTTTGCAAAGACGCATTAAAGCGAATATAGGCAATAAAATAAATTTTAATTATTTATTGTTTATTAATTTTTTTTCTCAGGACACAAATCCATATCCGTCCTCCATCGATGGCTCCTCCGCCACCACGGTTGTGTTCGTCCACGGCTCGCCGGGCTCCCACAAGGACTTCAAGTACATGATCCCCACGCTGCACGAACATCGTCAGCAGCCCAACAACACTCTGCGCTCTATCGCGTTCAACTGGCCCGGCATGGGCTACACCTCATGTATGTATTGGAAATGGGTCCTCACCAGGCCCGTAGCCAGAA
>LDKF01000667.1:2037-17068 GCA_001026735.1 Rotylenchulus reniformis | reverse complement strand
TCTATAAATACTTCGAAAATGCTCATTTTACCAATTATTGAACTTCTGATCAGTGCTGATCTAAATGATCCCCATGTTCCCCTTTGGCAGTTGTCCGAGAACATCCGCACCTTTCGCCAGCTGTTGCCCACCGTTGTGCTTCACTTTTTCAACTCCTACCTGACCATCGGCTCCTCTCTGCTGATGTCCAGCGATCTGATCACCGATCGATGGGTCGCGACGTTGTGCGCGACCCTGATCTTCGTGCTATTCTCCATCTCCAACCTGGTCATGCAGATCACCGTCATCATGTGAGTAAAAACGTTGACATGTTGATCAACGAATTCGTTGATTGATTGATTGACTGATTGAAAAATGCCCTTATTGGGAAAGTGATTACAAGATCACTCGTCGATTGATCAATGATCTGACTAACTTATTGTCCTCGAAGCAAAAAAATCGTGAAATTTCGTGAAACTCGAAAGTTGGCCCAGCCCTGCTGGTCCCTAAAAGACTCGATTAATATCTAGCCCTGTAAAATAAACTGATCAATAGGGCAGGAAATCCAGAGAAGTTGACACTTTATCACGGATTCAGCTCTTCCACAGTTTATCCCTTCCTATCATTGGCTCGATTGATCCCATACCACCCATGGTTCGTCATCTGATCATCAAGTTTCACTTTTCTTTTCTCAGAAAATCGCAAACTTTTTTACTCTTATAACCTATGAGCGATAATTTTTTTGATTACCTATCTGTCCCTTCGAAAACCAGCGTTTTGATCACTGAACTTTGATCTCTTAAGGAACATCGATTACCTTCCCTTATGTCCTATTTCCTCATCTGATCATGATCAAATATCCCCGTCCCATTATCCCCCTTCAGATTCCATCCCATTCTGAACCGTAAGGCCCATCGGATGTTGTGCACGTTGCGGCCCTATGTTGTCGGGTTGTGCGTTGCTCATCGACAACATCGCAACAATGGCAACAACAACCCATCACAACATGCGCAGCCGAACAGGGTGCACAGCGAAACAACCCTGACAACAATGGCCATGGGAGAGAAACAACATGTGCCCAAGGACATCTACGGGGCCGACCTGGTCCGAGAGGCCCAGATGCAGGAGCACTTCCAGATGCTGGCCCAGTGGTGGCAAGTGGACAGCAACAATGGCCACAACAACAACTCGAAGAAGAACAGCTGATCGGAGACCAACCAAAGTGATCAGATTGTGATTGATCAGATGATGAAAGAAGTTTGGAGCCGATGCTTATCACATGACCTGAACTGATCGGTGCCCATGTAATTTGCGCCCCATTCGTTATTACATATAACAAGGCTCAAACAAAACCAAAAGAAATGGGATTGTTGAGCTAAAAACAGCGCCATCATGAAGTATACATCATGAAGGCCAAGTTATGGCGCAAAAATGTCGGACATGAAGCTGTCGTTAAAGGGTCACGAAAATGGTCCCCTAAAAGAACGTAAAATGATACGGCAAGAGATGCTCAGAGAGAGAGAGGGGAGGGGGAGAGAAAGAGAGGAATACCATGTGATCTTTTTTCTAGAGGCAGAACTTTTCTCGGATTAATGATCAGCATTGATCAAAAATCCGTCATCCTTTATAGTACAAAAGGGATTGCAATATGATAGAGATTGTCAGATCAATTGGGTCAGATCAGGGGCTCGCCCTCTTGATCTGCATCAACCGGTCCTCCCATTGATTTTCCCCATTTTTTTACATTTGCTTCGTCGATTGTGTTTGATCAATCACGGGAACATACCGTGATTGATCAGGGACTTCTCTGATCAGTGGAGAGCATGTCGATGGTGTCGTTTTTCTGGCTTCTTACTCTTCTTCCTGTGTTCCTCCTCTTCCCCCTCCTTTTCTTCCTTCCGCCTTTATTGTGCAAATATATAGTAAGTAAAGTTATGAGGAGGAGGAGGAGGAAGAAGAATAGGGAGCAGACTTTGGCGGTGGTCACTCTTCGCCTCTGTAAAGTGACTCGCGCAAATCTGCGGCGGAGGTGATCGATCCTCCGTGCGTCCTCCGTCCGTGTGTTCAATTCGTCGAGTGGCCCTTGGCCACCCTCCCCTCCTCCTCCGATCACTTTTGCTGTTTTGTTTTTTGGCGGTAGTGGTCATCAACCATTCGATCGATTTGCAACATCGCCGAATGATCCGCCGGCGGATCATCTGTCACCGCTACTATTGTTGCTGATCACTTCTTTTCAAAATGCTCCTCCGATCATTCTTCCACCCTCATGGCTTCCTCCTGCTGTTATTTTCCAGTATGATCATCCATTCCGAGGCGGTTGCGGAAGTTGCGCGGAATAGTGACACTGAAGATGCAGAAAAACCCAACGCGCAACTTGTGGCACAACATCTTGCGGAAGTTTCGCGGCAGAACAGCACCGAAGTTGAACCAACACGCAATCAACAAGTTGCGGAAGAAGATATCGCAAGAATAGCAGAGCAAAATGGTGCAGAAGTTGCGGAGCAACAGGATGAAGAAGTTGCGCAACAACCCGTCGATGTTGAAGTTCAACATGGCAGTGCAAGTAACGCCCTGCTGAGCGCGCTTAAGCAAATGATCCTGAACACGGCGGGCCAATCGGTAAGTTTTTGTTTTATTGTATAATGGATAATGGGTCCTTCTTTCCCCATGAGGGTCTAATTTTTCAAAAAATATTTTCCCCACAATTTACGTTTTAGAAATTTTCAACTCTGCTGAACACGATCGCAATAATTTTTGGAAATTTTGAATTTTTTATATTTAAAGTCATATTTTGCATCTAAAGTTATCTATCACGTACCAAAATAGTTATCTTCTACACCAGTACCCGTACCGGATTCGTGTTCAGCCCCCTTGAAACCCCCGGCGGAGGGCATTTCTGTAGGTTTTTTTGGTGAAAAATCGACCCTAATGGGAGATTCAAATCTCATAAAGACCGAATAATGACCATGTTGCAACTTGTTAACCAATGGTCAAGTGTTGCATCTCACAACTCAGGAACTGTTGAGGAACCTGAGCAGGATCACGCTGTACCGGCACTTTCCGAACCCGCAGACCCAAGTGATCAACTTGGCAACCGCGGAAGGGGCGGGTCGACGGGAGGATGAGGACGAACAACAGCAGCAAGAAGTTGAATCAGTTGCACAACAACAGCCACAACCTGCGCACCCACAACAACAATCTCTCTACGCAACATTTTCGCCGAACAATTACAACAACCAGATGAATGCTCTTTGTATGTTTTAGAGATATGTTGAGACAATTCTCAATTACTACCTACTTTGAATCTCAGTGCCAAACATTTTCCAAATATGGCATTTTGAACTTTAAGAAATAGACTCTCGAACAAACAACAAATAATCGTTTGCTGGTGAAGACTACACAATAAGTTCTGAAAATTTCAACACATTTATTTCATCCGAACTTGATCAAAACACCATCCAAACTGCAAAACATTCGAATTCCAAGTTCAGATGAGCTAACTCTGTTTTGATACTTTCAAATCATCTTATAGACCATCCAAACAAACGGTTTGGATACTCGGTTAGTTTTGGTTTCAAACCATTCTAGCCTCATGCCTGGCAACTTGGTCCTCAGATCGAAATTGAAAAAATTGACTACAACATCATCATATAACTTGACAATTATGAGAAGGACTAAGGACTTTCGCTGGATGATGACATTGCGTTTTTCAGCGCAACAACAGCAACAACAAACTGCTTATATGGCCACCACAACTCCGCCCTGTGCGCAACCGCAACAAGTTGGAAACGGTCCTTACCGGTGAGAGAAAGATGATGATATGGTAATGAACCAGGATGGTTGTTGTACTCCTAGGATCCCACGATGGTTCTTCAACCCGTCCAATACGCGTTGCGAACTGTTCTACTGGTCCGGATGTTGCGGGAACGCGAACAACTTCCAGACCCGGCAGTTGTGCGAGCGAGCCTGTGAAGGTGAGGATTGTGAAATTGTTCTGAAAAAATGAGAAAAGTTGCTCGGCAACTTAATTGTACTCCAAGCTAAATGGTTGCGCGATCTCCTTACTAAGTTTCTTAATGTTGCACAACTTGTCGGATATTTTAATAACCGACAAGTTGTGCAACTTTTGATAACATGATGTGCTGAATCGTGAAATTTTATTTACAAAAAATTTGATCATAACAAAATGCATAATCAACCATAATGAATTTGAGTGAAAAAATTACCAAACCTACTAACTGTCACGCTACGACGCAAAGTTTCCATAATTTGGTTTTTCAACTAACAGTTGCGCAAGTTTACCATGGAATAGATGCCATCATCTAACCCTAAGCTGAGTGTTGACTAACAGTAAGAGTTGCTACACCTCAGTATGTTTCCTTGTGAGAGGGGGCTTAAATAATTGGAGGGGGGAGGGGCTTCAATTAGAAGGGGGCCTTAAAATGGAGGAAATACGGTATGTTTCCTCTCACAAGGAAACATACTGAGGTGTGCAATTCCCTACCAATGAACTGGGTGCCTAACTAAAACTTCTACCATGGATTCAATTCCGATCTAATCGCGAATATGTCACTGGTAGCCTGGCAACCTTCCGCATCATCAACATCCGGAGGAAGAATGAAGAAGCCACTGTCCGCCTCGTCCCCCTCCCCACCGAACACACTGATCTATTTGCCGGTCTCGCTAACCCTGTCGATGCCGCGTTCCCCTCCGCAACTTCACACTTCCGGATCAGTTGTCCAGCAACCGCAACTCACCCCTCCTCCTCCGCCTGCTGAGGAAGTTGTTGCTGAACAACCAGCTCCAACTTCTGTTGGACCAATCATCAACAATGTTGGCGAGGATGAGGAGGAACTGCTTGAACACCCGCGCTTCCCGGTTGTGGACGACCAGCAGATGGAACCTGGTACCAAGATGACAACAATGATGGTGGTGCTGAGGCCTACCAGGAATGGGGCCAGGACCAGTGCCAGTGAACAGGCCGAAGGTGTGTTGTGATTAGTGAATTTGGACCATAAACTAACACGTTGAAGTGACGGTTACCATGTATAAGACACTACCATGGTAGAGTAAGTTAGGCTATTAGACGTAGTGATTAGATGTCTAACCAGATTAGGACAATATCCTGAGCAGCTTACCATGATTGGAGCAATCAATGGTTTTGGCCATGAACTAACACTTTGAACTGACGGTTACCGTAGTAGAGGCACAACCATGGGTAGAAGAAGTTAGACTTCATGACAAAATCCATTACTATGGGTTGGAACCTATAAAACAGATTCCTCTTACCATGATTGACCTTTGATAATTTATCATGGGTCAAGGTTTAGATGATTCCTTATCATGGTTGGAACCCTTCAGAGACGCCCTCGCCCGTGGTGGCCAATCCGTGCGCCTACGGCACCGGCACTGCGCAGTTCATGTTTTGCAAACCGCCTGCAGGCGCGCCTGCTGCAAACCAGGCATGTCCTGGACAACAGTTCTGCCATGTGGGAGACAGCCCGGTGACCACTGTATGCTGCAACAAACCAGGCAAGAGGGAAGGGGAGAGACAAACTGCACGCCTATAATCCTTGTACTTCATAAATTTAGTGAATTCTTAGCTTCAGCATGTTTTGTAGATATTTACGGATAATTCCTCACATTACCCATGATTCCTTCGGGCATCTGGGGCCTGTAGGATTTCTGCAGGCTCTTGCAGGCCTGCGGTTCCTGCAGGCTTTTGAGTTTGCATCCTCTTGTGAATTCTTGCAGAATCCTGTCCCTTGGGTATTGCATGATTTTTGTCCCTTGGATATTGCATGATTCGATACATATAGGATCTGAGGATTTTGCATGACTCCTGCTTTGGACTCGGATAGGCTCCTGAATCTTGCAAAGCCTTTCTGCAAGCTTTTCAGTCTGCAGGAGTTGTGCAGGCAAGAGACGTGCAAAATGGAAAAATCTAACAAGGGAACATATCGAGCTGTGAGTATTCAGATCTTAATTAAACCCATCCTATCTTGTAGAGCACCCTCATATTCCATCGTATATTTTTGACTTTTTCTCCCCGCCCAAATAGTGAAGGATAGAAAAATCGATTTTAAAAATAAACGGTCGTTCGTCCGCGCGGATCATTCGCCCTTTGGGATGGCGTCGATTATACCACGATTATACCACGATACGATATATATTATATGTGTAAACACAATAGCAAGTATGTGCCATAAAAACGGATGAAAATTAATTTTATGAGATAAAATGCTAATATAAACCAGAAAATAGTCATGGTCATTAATTATTATAGATTGAAAGATGGATGTCATCAAAGGGTGTGTGGATTTGCGTGGATGAACGACCGTTCATTTAAAATTTAAACAAATTTTTCTACCCGTCGCTATCTATGCGGGCCAAAAAAGCCAAAAATATACGATGGAATGTGAGGGTGCTCTACAAGATAGGATGGGTTAAATTAAGATCTGAATACTCACAGCTCGATATGTTTGTTCCCTTGTAAGTGATAGAAAAACCATCTGGATTCCAAATAGATTCCTGCAATCCCTTATAGTCCGGATACGTCTTGAACTTATTGTCCCTTCCCCTGTGTTGCTGATGTTGTAGCAGCCGCACTTGACGCATGCCAGCAACCGCTGAACCAGGGCGTCGGCCGGTCCAACCTGCAGCGCTGGTTCTACTTCGCACCCACCGCGCAGTGCCAGAACTTTGTGTACCGGGGGTTGCAGGGCAACGAGAACAACTTCCTGTCCCGTGCCGACTGCGAACAGATGTGCCAAGGTATGGGCATTGGACACATTTTGAATGCCATTCAGATCCTATTGTCCCCTTGGTACAACAGACCCCCCATGGTATGGATCACCCATCATTACGAATCTTATTACAGTCTTCTTGGTAGCGATCCATACATATAGTATTCCATTTGTCCTAGGGCATTACCCTGTGGTAAGCATCCGGCATGGTTGAGTTGAGGTGGTTATTATTATAACTTTTGGTACATGGTTAAACCATTCAACAATTACCGAATTAATAGGGTTATACGGTCCTTTTTTCTTGGTACGAATCTTTAAACATTCACTTGGTACGATTCATTAGTCCGTTTGAGAATTCTAATACCGTTGATTGTCTCCTTGGTACGGATTTCGTCCCTCGCTTGACCATCTTGATTTACCAACTTGGTAGGTAATTGCCAATTATCTCGTTGATTGGTGTATTTACTCCCTTTGATAAGTTGTATCCTATGACATATTTTTATGGGTTCTTATCAGATGAATTATCTCCCGATAAATAATTATTTCTCTTGTTTACAGTGAACCCTTGTGCGGTGGGCGCCCCGCTACGGGACCCGCGCAGTGGCCAACTCGGCTACTGTTCCGCCAACCAGCAATCGGTGTGCCCGGCGGGTTTCTACTGCCATGTGGGCGGTGACGCGGCCACCAGTGTGTGCTGTCCGATCATGGGTAGGCGAAGGGTTCAAAGATCAAAGATCACTGATAAAAGATCAACGATCATTAGATATATGAGCAGCCATCATAGGCCAACCTTCAAAGATCAATGATCAGCAAAATTCCTGTTCGTCATACATCATTCGTTCAATGGGTTATCATATCAGATAAATTAGGCAAAATACATCAAAATTCAACTATACAATCTATATATCTATTATGTGGCCGATTAAAGAGCATATTATGATCATGATCACTGTTTAAATACCCATCGCGGGATTGCAGGTCGCTCCCTGGGTATTCCGATGGTGTCTCTCGCAATCTCGCTCCTGATCAAATCCTCCGGCTCATAGCCCTGGTGACGCCTCGAGCACTGGAGCTCGTCCTGAAACCATTGAGCTTTAGGGACCAAAAACATCTGCGGAGTGTGAAAAATCTTGGTATATGTCCAACTCATTTTTCCCGCCGATCTTGGTGTCTCATGCTTTTGCACCAATATTCAGACTTGTCAATTCTTGAATACTATTTTGAGCATAACCGCCGGGAAATCTGGAGCTTATAGCCGGTTTGGAAGTATCGTACCCACGTAGGTACGTTACTTTGTAACCACCCCGGTGTACGGTATTTGCCCCTTGGATCCTGTGAATTCGGACCTGGAAGTTGCCGCGAATCCACAGGGACCCCGCGATCTTCTCGCCCTCCACAATGGGGCAGGCGGCGTGGAGTGATCGCTCCTCCTTCCGGTCATTTGAGTCCGCGTTCATCCACAGCAACAGATCACCTTTTGGTGATGATGATCAACACATCGATTGATCAGGGTTTTGACCAATCCAACAATGGCAAAATTTGAGTTAAAAATGATCCAATTATGGTCGTCAAAAGGCATCTCTTAATACGCCAGGATTGATCAAACTTATTATTACCAAGTTGGTCTGTTTTTTTCCAATTCAATTCTGGTACTAATTCTGATTTTCCTAATTATGAAATTGGCCACAATTACAAAATTTGTTTCTCTGATCTGGCACACTAAAATGTCAGAAAATTTTTTTTGTTAAGGCTAAGAAAGAGTCCATAGCAGGAATTGAGTTGATTTAGTCATTTTTGGTGCCAAAAAATTCCGATTCGATTTTTCGCTGACCCCTCGAAAATCCCATTTTTGATTTCTCTTCCGCTGCCGTCATTTAGTAGAATGTCCAAATATCCAGTTTAAGGGCCAAATTTGGCCTTAAAATTTCACCATTCCCAACCTCTTTCGGGCCGGATGTTCAGGCCCAGTCTGGGGAACACGGTGGATCCTCCCCGGGTAGCCGGCTCCACCAGCAACAGCGCTGTTGCTAGCCGGTTGCCAAAGTAGGCGAACCAGCCGTCGTCGTAGGAGGCCGGCATCGGGTCCAGATGGTCGTAGTGGGGCGCATAGTGGCCGAACGGGCCGTACTTGAGCACCTTTTAAGGGGGAGCAGGATTTAGAATGAAAACCCGAGAATATAGCTGGTCAGCAAGATTCTTCGGGAATCTCGACTGACATCAGAGGCAGAACGGCTCCTCGCCGATGTCTCATGGACTATCTTATAAAAAAAACTTAAACTCTACATAAATTCCCCTAAATATTTGGATTCTAAATTATTATCTACAGATCTTGCACGCTATTCCATTTTTCCTGACCTCACGTCAGCAAATGATTTATAAATCCAGAGATAGCCGTCTTGCTTCCCTCTCAAAGGCTCGTCTTTTTTTTTGCTGATTTCCTAATTCCATATACATATGTATCTTTCGCCTCGTGCGGATTCTCGCGTTTTTGCCACATTCTCTTTTCTCGCTTTCACGTCTTGCTTCTCGACTTTCAAACACCCCCTACTCTCTACCGTATGCTCCGGAATACGGTATCAAATTTACTGTGTGATCATCTCCTACCGGCGCATACCAAAAAGTCCTCCGCGATCGCGGGGTTCAGCGTCAGTACGCTGCGGATCCGCATGAACAACTCGCGTGCCTCCGGCTCGTTGTGCAACATCCACAGCCCGTCCGCGCGTCGGCCCCCGTTGCTCATGCCCTCCACGCCCTGGGACTCCACATCGCTGAAACATCAAGAAGAGCTTGGTACCGTACCAAGACAAATTCCAATACCATATCAAAATGAGTCCATACTGTGCCAAGAAAAATTCTTACTGTATCGAGAAAAGTCCGTACTGCATCAAGACAAGTTGCTTCGGATACCCCGACCTAAACATATCCTCCTTTTGTGCTCATCATGGATACCTTCAATACACTACCCACCCGTCTTACTGTAAATTACTGTACTAGATTGCAAGATTACGGTACCTTAATCCCTTATGGGGCAACTTTGGTCCTACACCAAGATTAGCTTAATACCGTATTCTCTCTAATAGAAGGGGCCCCTTCTATTGTTTCAACCTCCTCCAAAGGGGCCCCTTCTATTAGAGGGGCCCCTTCAAATAGAGAGGCCCCTTCTATTTTTCAACATATTCGACCAAACTTAGACCTCTTATTAGCCTTTCTGATTTTTCGAAGTTGTTAATATTTGAAATCATCTAAAGATTTTTTCACAATTCAATTTTTTTAGATTTTTTTCAGAATTTTTTAAAGGTTTAATCTTATCGATTAAAAATTTTTAAGCGAAATTGCTCATTTTATTATCTATAATTTACGATTTGTTAGACCTTATTATGAGTTATCATGGTATAGATCCATCGAATCATAAGAAAATGATATTCTAAATTCGAGCTCTAGGTAGTAGGTCATTTTTTAAAGCAGTTTTCTGAAAGTTTTTTTTCATTATTTTTGGTCATTAACACGGGTAGGTAACCAACCTTTTAGTTAATAATTTTTTAGAATCTAATATAAAAAATATTTTGCGAGGGAAGCATCAGTCTATCTGTACAAAAGAATCAATTACCGTATTCTCTTTAATAGAAGGGCCTCTTAACTGGAGACCTAAGGTCCCCTCTGCTGGAGAATAAGGTCTCCAGCAGAGGCCCCTTCTATTAGAGGGGCCCCTTCAATTGGAGAGGCCCCTTCTATTTTTCAACCCTCTCAAAGGGGGCCCCTTCTATTAGAGAGGCCCCTTCAATTAGAGAGGCCCTTCTATTAGAGAGAATACGGTAAGTTTTGCTCTAAAACATTAATTAACAAATCACATAAGATACAGTATACGTTGTACCTTTACAGCCCTAATATGATACGCGAAAATTTTTAGTTCGAAATTCAAATTCAAAACCTGGATGTCCGCACGCGACGAGCGATGCGTGCGAGCAGGCTGTCCTGTGGTACAAAGCGGTGCAGACGCAGCACTACAGGCTTGCGGTGCAGGATCTCCACCTTGATCTGTTCGAAACCCAAGCGCCTGACGAAACACTGTTCACGTCCGGCGACTGCGAGTTGCTCGCGCTGCATGCACGCGTTGATGAAGCGTTGCGGCCACACGCTGCGAATTTCCTAGAGGTTGACAAAATTGGCAACAAAATACATTTAGGAATAGAGCCCGGACCTAGTCTGGAGTTCCGACCTTGGTTTTTCTGGGTTTCTGCTGGGCCAAACTCCAGAGGTTTTTGGGAAATTCTGTGTTTTCTAGGTTTCTGATTTTTCTGGGTTTTAAACATCTGGAACCCGGAAACCAGGTACTCCGTTCCAGAAATCTGGGCTAAGACAGAGTCCGCTGTCCTGGCTCTACTTCCGAATGAGATCCCTTAACTAATAAGTTCATTTCGCCAAAATTTGACGCCATTTTTACCCAATTTAAATGCCAAATTTAAAATTGGCGCCAAACCATCAGCACATCGTGGTAGCTGAACAACACACACCTTGTTCTGTAGCAGAACAGGCAGATCCGTGGTGTTGGACACCTTCCCCGCAGATTGTGCATCGTAGAATGATAGTTCCTCCTCCTCTGTGACAACAGTTGACATTATGCAAGTCGGCATGCCAAGAATGACCATCACTATCAAATTAATCATGTTGTAACAATTATACCTGCTGGAACATCATGTTCATGGTTGAAATGGAAATGGTTCAATTATAATTAAGGTAGCAGAAATTTTTTTCTAGCAGCGGATTCGAACCCACGACACAAATAGTACAGCCAATCCCACTACACCACCCGAACTGTTTCTTGATGGATTCGAGCCTAGATTCCTAGAAACCAGTCAAATGTTCATTACATCAGAGATTGATTGGGGTTTTTTGAAGATGATGATCATCTTTAGTCGTGATGATCACCATTTTCAGGAGAGGAGGTGGGACCATTGTTGTGTCCAAATTTGCTTTGAATAGCGGAGTTTCTTCTCCACCTCCTTACTTGTTAGTTCTGCGCGATTTTTGTATGTTTACATACATATTTTGGTCCTACAAGGACTGGTCTGCTGGTGAATCGGGGCTATGGGGAGCTTCATGCTTCATATTTTCTGTCTTTATGACTTGTGATACGAAAAATAATGAACGCCCCTAAAATGTTTTCGAACAGATTGCGAAAGTTTGAACCGTTGAAAATACCAAAATCCGATCGAAAACCCCATTTTAGAGGGGGTTGTAGCACAGCAGAAGCCCAAAAAACTTTCCCGGTCGATCAGCGCTTATCATGATCAGACGACCCTAAGGTTGCGGAATGATTGAAATGTGAAAATCCGAAAATTTTTGAGGCCGAAAATTGTGTAACATTGGCTGATTGATAAGAAGAAATTGCATCATCCCATGGAAACCTAATTTTTTCAGCTGGTGAACCATGCACACAGCCGGTCAATTCTGGCACCGGTTATTACAAGCTGCCACGTTGGTTCTTCGATCCCAAGGTTCAGATTTCAGGGGCCATATCCCCGGAAAATTTTTGTAAAGCCACGAAATATACGGGTTTAGAAGATAAACAATAATTAATATTTTAAAACCGTTTCGACACGAATTTTCTAAGAAAAGGCCTCTTTTTAAACCCTTTGCAGAAGCCTAGCTTATTTGTCCAAAAAAGTTAAGCCGAAGACCCACTGTTCAGACCCAAATTGTGCATTTCTACCCTCATCAATAATTATGAGCTTGTACCCAAAATTTTGTAATCCTCAAACCAATTTTTGTGACTTTTCTTTAGGACTCCCAGTGCAAGCCGTTCACATACTGTGGCCTTCGAGGCTCGCAGAACAACTTTCTCAGCCGGGAGGAGTGCGAACAACGCTGCAGACCCAGCCCGTGCAGGTTGCCCATGCCTGAACTGCAACCCTGCATGCCAGGACCCGGCGCCTGCGACGGCAGGCCCGACCTGTACTGCCATGTGGGTGCGAGTCAGGCAACTACCGTGTGCTGCCCGGCCGGTACAGTACCCTATACAGTACAGTTAGATATACGGTAGTTCAAGGTTCGGGGCGTACCCATATTGTGGGATTCTTCCTGATCCTGCGAAAGATCAGAACCGGATCCCGATAGACAAATCCCGAATAATTCTGAACCTGATTTCGAATCAATACCGATCGGATATGACATCGTGCCGAACTATATAATACGGACCACTGAGATACCAGGATGTCTCAAATTGACTCCCGGGAATTTATTTCCCATGAGCATGAGCCAATCGTCCTTCCAACTAGGGCTGATCCAAATCAGTTAACCGAAACCGAAAGCCGGGTGTGCCGGTTTTAAACCGGTCTAGATCAACCCTACTTCCAACCAACTTTCGACCCACCCGGATAAGGGGGTTTTGGTTCTGAATACTGATGTTTCCATATGAGGAGGGGAGGGGGGTTGGCATCCGCGGAATCGAAAAGAGTTTTTTACGGGTTTTTTCCGGACCCAGATAAGAGTTGTTAGAAAGTCAACTTGCAATTTGGCACCTAATTATAGATTTGTTGATTTTTCGACTTACAAATTTGGATTTTCGTTTTTTTTCTACACCGATCAATTCAATTTTTTTTTATTCAATGCTATTTTTGAAGACTTTATATGAACTCAGACTTTACATTTTAGAACCCCTTGATCCGTGTCAGCAACCGGTGGAGCCCGGAAGTTAGTTTTTGCCTTCTTGATCACCACAAGTGATCATCGATCAAATGATCTTTGATCCCCTTATTCACAGTTGGGCCCGATCAGCTCCAACGCTTCGCGTACGACTTGCAGACCCAACAGTGCCGACCTTTTGCCTACCGGGGCCTCCAGGGCAACCAGAACAACTTCCTCAGTCTGGAGGAGTGCGAGATGACCTGCTTGCCCAACCCGTGCCCATCCGGTAGAGTTCCAAAAAAATCCCCAAAAACCTTAATTTAAGGGTCTCGAAAAACCGAATTTTTGGAGGACCTCTTAATCCACGAATCCTCAACGGGGTGAAAATAAATTTATTGAAGCTTATGGTACATCTGACCCTTCGCCTCACCCCTCAGAAAAATGCTAACAAATTCAGAACTTTACGAAGTGTTGAAAATATCTATATTGACCCCAAATTTTAAAAATGGCAATTAGGTATGGTCATTTTCTTGGTCCTTTTGAAAATCCGAGTTTTTTGGAGAGGAAAATTTATAAATTTTCAACTTTTTTACGGACTATAACATTTTACATTGGAAACTTGCCAAAAAATTTTGGCCCTCCTAGTGTAAAATACATGTTTTTATTCGGAGCCTAATTTAGGGTGGTGGACTATGAGTTCCAAAAAACCATTTTAGGATTTTGAAATGGTATTCATGAAAATCTTTGCATTCAGCGGCAAAAGTTATGAGTGATCTAAATCTCTCCATCCAGGCACACCCTTTGTCGGCGCGGACGGCCGGATCCAGAGTTGCGCGGTGAGCTCATCGATGAGCATGAGCACATGTCCGAATGGGTATTGGTGTCATGTGGGGGCGAACACGGCGACGACGGTGTGCTGTCCGGATGGTAGGGCAAATTGGGCCCCAAAATGTTGCTGAATTGTCCCAAAATGGCAAGCAATAGCCAAAGATCTTGGTAATGACCAAATTGTCCAAAGGGTCCAAAGATGTACCAAAATGGACCAAAAAGGCATAAATTGTGCCAAAAATTGAAAGTCACAAATGGATCTTCCAAAGCTTGCGCAAATGGACCAAAATCATGCAAGCATAGAAAATGTGCGCAAAATGTTGCCAAATTGTTCCAAAATGATACCAGTGGTTTGCTCAATGAATAAAAAATAAAAATGGCATGCAGGGGCTAAAGAAATTTCCAAAAAGCTCTCAAACTATACAAAAAAAAGTACCAAATGTTCTCAATCAATGAAACAAACTTGTCTAATTGTCCCAAAATGGCATGCACAACCAATAAGTCAATGTGTACCAAAATGATTTCAAAATGTCACCAATGGACCAAAACGGCACATACAAGGGTTCAAATTGTGGCCAAAAATTAAAACGTGCCAAAAATTGTGAAAAAGTCAGAAATGATTCCAACTTTGGCACCAAATTGACTAACCAATCCTACCCAAAAGTGTTTTTAAAAAGTTTATTGATGGTCTGCATAAAAAAGATGGGTAGGTCGAGCCTCTTGCTTGCGATGGTAGGGGAGGGGGGAGGTCAGACCAATAAACAGTCAAAAATTGAAAAATTCTAAAAATTTTTGCTTTTTTTGAAAAGGTTCCCATTTACCGGCCCCTCTTGCAAGCGATGGTGGGGGGGGGG
>LDKF01000666.1:42580-63456 GCA_001026735.1 Rotylenchulus reniformis | reverse complement strand
AGAGGGAGAACAATTAATAATGGGTATTCGGGGAAAGGCAAAATGTGGAAATGAATGAATGGAGGGAATGGGAAATGGAGGAAATTATCTGGGATGACGTAAGATCCAAAAGATCGAATGGCAGAATGCCAATCCCAATCCACTGCATTCAAATCGGCGGCCATGCCCCGAACACCTCCCCTTTTAGGACTTTTGCTCATGACGGGCTGTACTGGCGCGGTGGTCTCCTGTTCTCGCGTCTGGGGTATCGTCTCTGCTCCCCGTTCCCTCGATCATCCAGCCCATGGTCCTGTTCCGGATCATTTCTGTTTTGATCCCTTTGTCCTTCTGGCTGTCCCAGAGGTGGTTGAGCCTCACGGGCTACAACAGGGATTTCGACGATTGGTTCTGGTGCCATCGGAGGCTTCGGCAAGTTGAACATCGCATGGAAAACCTCCAGTTGCTCTTCAGCATGGTCAGCAGTTAGACGGCGCCGAAGCTGGTTGGCATGAAATCGGCCGCTGGAACCATCAGCGAAGGACACATCGTAGATTACTCCGGTCCGCTTTGCGATGCTTCCAGGGCGCCAACACTGTGAAACCCGCTGTCGAGCGAAAACCTTGTCTCCAACTCCGAAGTCCCGCGGTTTCGTCCCGAACCGTCGGTTGAAACGTCGCTCCATGTCTTCATCCCGTTCAATCGGTTGCTTCGGCGGAGGTTTCAGGAAATCCAAAGTTGTCCTAATTTTTCTTCCGAGGAAAACTTCTGCAGGGGATTTGCCTTCGGGTAGCGAATCATTTGGAGTGGTTCGGTATGTGACCAAAAATGTCTCGATGATTTCTGCACTCGGCGCTCCCTCCCCTTTTAACTTTTTGAAGGCACGCTTGAAGGTGTCGACAAAATGTTCCGCCTGGCCATTTGACCTGGGATTGTATGTTGTGGAGAACAGATGGACAATGCCACTGCCTTGCATGAACTTGGCAAATACACTGCTTGTGAATTGCGTTCCCTTGTCGCTGACGAGCACCTCTGGAAGTCCGTGACGACTGAACAGATATCTCAGCTTCTCAATTGTTGCTGCACTAGATTTTGCCGTCATTTCGAAGACTTCCGGGTATTTCGAATATACATCGACCACTATCAGATATTCCTTGCCGTGGAATGGTCCTGCATAATCAACGTATACCCTCTGCCATGGCTTCGTCATTTTCGGCCAAGAGCAACCAGGTGCTTTGGCTGAGAGCTGGCACGGTGCACGGGCGGACATTTGGACAGTTGCGACCAATGCATTCTTTGGTGATGTACCTTTTTGGTCCTTCCTTTCATCTTTCTTGCTGATGTTCGGAATATGACGATTGATTTTCTTCTTAAGTCCATCTAGCAAGCCAAATGCGTCCATCATTTGGATGCTCAACAGGTTCAATGCCCCCTTTTTGGCCACATAGAAGTCGTGTTCAACTTTTGTCCCGTTGAACTCGAATGTGCCTGATCCTTTCCATGAATGATCGTTGGGTGCCATCGAACAGTGCTCCCTTCTCCGTGCAATTCCGGATTTTTGGGCTACCGATTTTCATGTAGGTCCCCTCATCGATGATGTTGACCTCAGTGCCACTGTCGAGAACAAAATTTACTGGCTTGCTGTTGATTTTGACTGCAATTTGCAGGAGAGAACTCGCATTCGGTGCCTTTAGAGCCGTCCCGATGACTACATTGCCAACGTTCTTTCGGTCTCCAGTTTGGCCATTCTTCCGCCTCCACTCCTGCACATCGTCGCATTTAGACTGCAAATGCCCGAATTGGTTGCACTTGTTGCACTTCGACGACTTGTGCCTGCATTCGGCGTGTGAATGGTTTCCTCCACATCGCCAACACTTGTGAGCTGGAGGGGATTTGCCTTGCACATTTGCTCTGTCTTCCCGTTGTTGAGTGTGCTCTTTTGGCCTCTTTTTCACTGCATTCACCGCTTTGTCGGCCGAAGACTCAATTATTTTGGCCTCGGCGATGGTGGTCAGGTAGTTGATGCAGTCATCAACAATGTCATCATACTTGACTCTGTCCCCATCCGCAGTGAGTTTGGTGAGGATTCTTTGCCTCAATGCAGCATCACGCGACGATTTGAGCGCGGTGAGTAGCATCAGCCCCTTAAATTGTTCTTCTTTCAGCTTCTGAAATTGGAAATCAGCCAAAAGTCGCTTATGGCGGTTGATGAATTGACGGAAGTCCTCGCCCTCCCCACGGCATGCCATCAAACATTCGTATCGATCGATGAAGACCGATTGCGGTTTGGCGAATAGCTTTTCTAGCTTGCCGATTGTTTAATCAAAAGTGAAGGCGGTCACCGCTGAAGGGAGGCAGAACTTTGTATACTCGCTGAAGGCACCCTCCGACAGCTTGTTCATCAATGCTTTGACTTTGGCTGCATCATCTGCATTCGGCGCAGCACAGTCCAGGCCGAATTTGAAGCGTTCCAGCCATTCAGAAATCCTGGATTTTTCATCGCTCGGCTCAAAAATGGAGATGTCCGGCAGAGCCGGAATGATGGATTGTTGATTCGGAGCCGGTGCTGCTTGCTGTTGAAGAGTCAGCAGCTGCGAAATTTGGGTTTGCTGCTGATGGATGAGTTGGAGAAGCTGTGCCGCGGTCAGTTCTGCCATGCTTTATTTCAGATTTTATCCCCAACACGAGGGGTTGCTGTAACAACACGAGTTACGCAAGTGAGGTTGAAGAACTGATGCGAGGATAAAGCACAACACGAGTGCTAAATCCTGGATGAGAATAGACCTTATAGTTCAACACGAGAACTATAGGTGAAGAAATTTTCCGGAGATAGAAGAGTCGAACTATTATCTCCTCACGGGAGAACAATAGTGATGATCAAGCCCGGTTTGCTCCCGGCAAACTCGATTGTGACTCACGGTCGACAATAGGCTTTTCCGCTCTCCGAAGATTTTTTTCCAAATATCACACCTTTACCATGTAGTGATATTTTTTGATAAATGTAGAGTCCTTTTTGTAGGGCGTCGCCAATTGTTCGGTCCCTCAATCAATAAAAGACCAGTAGTCCAAAGTTTATTGAAAGGGTCGAAGCACAATACAAATAAATAATTGTATAAATAAGAGGGGACCTAAAAGAGGGAGAACAATTAATAATGGGTATTCGGGGAAAGGCAAAATGTGGAAATGAATGAATGGAGGGAATGGGAAATGGAGGAAATTATCTGGGATGACGTAAGATCCAAAAGATCGAATGGCAGAATGCCAATCCCAATCCACTGCATTCAAATCGGCGGCCATGCCCCGAACAACTAGGAAATAGAGTATAAAATTCTGCATATATTTGTCGCTGGTAGTTTTGGCCTACAAGCTCTAAAAAGTTTTTGGAGAAGGTTTTGGGTTTTTTATTTTTTTTTTGTAACGAGCCAGCACCATATTTGAAAAATATAATACTAATTAACTAGAATAAAATAGACTAAAAAATATATGATCCGTGCAACCTTTAGAAGCGCCGGAGAATGTGTCCACAGATATCCTGGAGGGATTTGCGAAAAAACTTCAACAAAAAATTGAAAATCTCGACGTTTGGCTGTTGAAACTGTTTTATGCCTTCAAATGTCCAAGGAAATCAAGCGATGATGATCAGTATCCCCTTTAATTGATGCACTGTTTTATCAATCTAAAGCCCAATCTAAAATCAAAATTTGGAAATTTTCATAGAAAAAATTAAATATAATTTATTTAATTTTTGTTTTCGCGATTTTATAAACAATGTTTTTCAATGAATTTGATATACAATATTTTTCAAGAACAAATGATTAAATTACTCTTTCGATTCTTTTTTTGGGCAATANTAAATTGCATAAATAATATTGTGGACTTAGAAACTCAAATATTACTACCGTATATACTGTTTTTATCGCCCATGGGCGAGTATTTTTCAACCCTTTTTCGAAATGGGCGATTATTGGAGCGTGGGCGATTATCACAGACTGGGCAATAAAAACAGTATATACGGTAACTTATATTTGAGATTTACCATTTAAAAAACTGTATTTGACAGTTTCTTAAATGGTAAATCTCAAATATTTTGACTGATTTTTTCATAATCAAAATTTCCGGGATTTGGCACGATAATTGTTTTAAATTTAACTTATTAGGTATACAGTTATTACCTATATTTCTTTACAATACACTTTAAGTATTCGTAATTGGTGTATTTTAGACTATTCTGCTGAATTCTAGCCGATTTGCTTTTGTGGCAATAGATAAGTTTATTTCCCCATCTTCTGAGGAAAAAATTTCCCGCAAAATCATTTAAAAAAACTGCCCTTGTTAATTTTTGAAAAAAAATTTTGACGCTAAATTTTATTTCTTTATAAATGTTAATTTTTGACTGCTAAAATCCAATTTTGACGCCAATTTTGATATAATGAGTCATCTGACGTCACTTTTTGAAGCTGATGTAATTTTTTTATAAAATCATCTAATTTTATAAGTAAAGTTCAGAAAATAATAGATGGTTGTGGCTAATTTATATTACAAAAAAATGATCTTACAATGTTAGTGTCAAACCATAGAGCATAAAATATGTTAAGGTCAAGCCCATCCGGATTGGGTCGTTGCAAAAAAGTTTTTGCCCAATCATTGGCTTTTTGGCCATAACTTCATTATCTTAATTCCAATAAGTTTTGGGCCTAATCTGACAAAAAAACTTTTTGCTTTTAAATAAAGTTATGGTTTGAAACTGAATTTTCTCTACACACAAAAAAGCTTTTTGCTTTTAAATAAAGTTATGGTTTGAAACTGAATTTTCTCTACACACAAAAAAGATTTCAATCCCCTTTGGGGTGATTTTATAAGGAAAAGAATTTTTTGAATTTAAATAAAAAATAATAAAAAAAAGCAACACAAATTTACAGCACAGAACAATGACATCTATGCCCCTTTGAGAGTTTTTCCAAAATAATTTTTTGCTGTATTGATAGAATAATAGGTTACCCAATTTATGAGTGAATAATAATAAATTAAAAATAGCGAATGTTGTGGATTTGTTCCAAGGAAATTCGTTTTTGGATAGAAAAATGATGTTGATCTAATCATTTTTGCAGAAATCTGCAAAAATTATTACCATGAGCCCCTGATCAAGACCAAGTAATATGCCAAAGTTGTTCAATATGTCCTGATTATATGGGCTATATATATGTGCTTTAATATGGTAGCGAAAATTATATATATTTTTATTAGTCAAGAATATTATTCAAATTATTATGCAATTTCCCATTAAAATAAGTGTTTTCCTATTATTTTTGGTTTCTCTGCAAAAGATTCGTGGCGATTCATCAGATAAAATCATAGGTAAAATTTATTTAACTAACAAGTGCCAGGCCATGATTGTTTAGAAATACCTTTTTTGTTTTTTTATTTTTTAAATAATTTTTTAATGACGATTTTCCGAGAAGCTGTCTAATAATTCCTAATAAATATTTTTTTAAATCACTCATCCCTAATAAATTTAATAATATCATGATTTAGAAATATTAATTAGATAATAAATTAAATTCGGCACAACTTGACCTGGTTTAATGGGGGGGGAAGGGAGGGTTTGAACCAGAGTTTTCCGGTCACCAAATGACCTCTGACCTGACCAGAAGCTCGGTTAGGTCAGGTCACTTCAAAATGACCTGCTGACCGACCCTCCGGTCACAGGTCATGTGACCGGTCATCTGACCTCCAATCAAAATAGAATCAGTTCAAAACATTGCAATTTTTTTAAATTCCTATGAAAAGTTTAAAAAATGATCAAATTAATCCAATAATAAGTGATCAAGCAGAGAATCGACCAAGTAGCGAATTCGAATTCATGTTTTGAAGTGACGAATGATGTTTGAAAAGTTCGATGTTGGTCTCGATCGAGACTCGAGAACTTTTTAACCTTTTTTAAATTCAAAAGTATTCAATAAAAATTTCAAAATTTTTTGGCAAAAAATGCTATTCTTAGGGGTGCCTTTTTGAGTCTTTTTCTCCAAGTTCCGGTCATATGACCAGCTGACTGACCGGGCTATCCGGTCATGACCTGACCAGGAGCCCCGCCGGTCAGGTCAGGTCATCAGTCAGATCAGAGGTCACATGACCGATCAGTGACCGAAGCCGGTCAGGAAAACACTGGTTTGGACCAGGGTTGCGCCGGATGATCCGAAACTCATTATCCGAAACCCGATTTCGTTGATCCGGCACAACTCTGGTTTGAACATAAATTTTGCATTTCATCCATTTTCAAAAAAAGGAAACGATTACAAGTACAGAAAAAATTTGAAAGAATTGCACAATAACTTTTAAAAAAATGGGCTAAAAAATTAGCCCTTTGAAATATTTTCATTTTTGGATGATAAAGTTGAAAAAATTATTAATATTTTATTGTTATCATTAAAGGAACTGTGGAGAAATGGAGAAAGTCTGGTTTTATGAAATTGGTCGCTATTATTATATGATCCTTGTCTATTATTAGTCCACTCATTTTTTTATCAGGGAGGATAATCTACATATAGCCTCTATATTTGAGTGGATAGCCTCTATTATTCTGCCACCCTCTATTATTAATCTACCTTATAGTATAATAGCCTCTAAAATGACCGACCAAATCCACCCTCTATTATGATTAACAGAAATCGAAATTGAAAAAATAGATCATCATGGTCTTATATTATAGGAAATGTTAAAATCTGGAGCAAAGATTTTTTGAGTTGATATAGAATGAGTAGTGGTCTATCTACCTATAATGCAAGATCATTATTCGAAATGACCCATTATAAAAAATATGGCCAAAATAAGAATTCATATTTTTTCGGGAGAAAATGTAAAATCCAATATTTCTTCATATATGGCACTACAAGGGATTTGTTTTCGGTTTCGTCGGGTTTGGAAATCGAGATCGAACCACTCAACTTATTGCCACATTCGGCAAAAATAAATAATTGCTAAAGATGTTAGGAGGTAAAGATGTTAGGCACAATAAATTTTAATTTTTCAAAAATTGATTTCTCGAAATGTTCAGAGTCCGAATCCCGTCCTTCGTAAAGCAGACATCCAGAATGTGGTGGGATGAGCAAATTTTGGAGCAAAAATTGGCCATTCTCCATGCATTGGTCAGCGGAATAAAGATGGAGCTGAATTCAATGACTGTCAGATTTGGAATTGCCGAGTTGGAGATGACGCTGGCTTCTTGCGTATTATTTTTATTTCTTATTTTATGGGATTTAAAAAGCGCCGACGTTATTGCGATAAAATGTGTTATAATGGCCAAATAAATAAATTTAAATAAAAAAATTTAATATTATATAAACATAAAAGTGTCCTTTTTAAAACCCAATAAACCACTACTAACTATTAACTACAAACCTTTGAATTTTTGTTAGAATAAAGTATAAAAGTTAAATATATGAAGAATTTTATGCTTTATCTTTTTGTCTTATTAGAAATCTGATTTCTCTGAAAATTTTTTAAAAAATTTTTGACAATCGAAATATTGTTTTTTTTTTCAACCGAAAATTTCGAATTTTCCAGAAAAAGTTTAAAAACAGAAAAGATCAAAAGATAGGCAGGGCATAAAATTATGCATAAATTTGCTTTTTATACTTTTAGTATAACAGTTATAAAAAAATTTAAATGGCATGTCTTAATGGCCTCCCTTAATATGGGTCTTTTCTCTAACGACCAAGCAGCGAACTCTTGCTATACAAAATTATTATTCTAATCTTAAATGTAAAAAAGGAATAGATGAAAATTAATTCGGAGAACTCTAATTTTATGTAGTAACGTGGAGAACGGAAATTCCGGTAGTTTTAGCATATAATTTCATATTTTGCAATAGGTAGTGAATTATGGTAAAATTACAAAATTATATTGTCCCAAAATACCATTTTCACATCCTTAAAGAAAAGAAAAAAATCGCTTTTCAGCTTTTATCGCATAAAAAGGAAACGCCGATTGAACACCAAATGAATCGAATAAACTTTGACCAAATAGCGGAACAAATTGACAGATTCAAAGCAGAATTGGCCAAAAACAGCATTTATTTCAACGAGTACTTCGCCAAGACAACTCAAGAATTTAATGATGCCTTCCATCATACCTTCTGCACCGGTGAAAAAGTCAACCAAATTGTGCTGAACATGGTCGTGAGCATAGAATTGGAGCTGTTGAAGCAGCGGGTGGAGGCCAAATCGGACAATTTCAAGCTCCAAGAAGGTAAAATAAATTTTTGAAATTGTACTAACTAACGGCTAGTCGACTTTCGAAAAAAAGTAAAAAAAAACCCAAAGATCAAGCTTGTTGTTTATTCTCTTGTTTAAAAAAATCTTCTTCCTCTAAATTCCTGAATTAGAAATTTCTTAAATTTTGGAACAACAATTTCCAGCTGAAAAAAAGTTTTTTTTCATGAGATGCATCAGCATGGTGCTAGGTCAAAACTTCGGCAGAGCAGTATGATGTTTAAAGCTCTCCTAAAAGGTCCAAATAAGCTTAACCAATTCTAAAGTGAAAAAATAAAGGGGCAAATAGATAAAATTATGAAATTTTGGGTATTTCTACGATTCCGATCCTTCAAATGCTAGGATGTTATAAAAATAACACAAAAAACAATGACACATGATGATTTTGTTTTATTTAGTGTCGGATTGTCTAGCGCCGTTTTTCCTATAAAAATATTTCTCTAGATTTCGTTTGAACCGTGTTATAACGCAGGAATAATTCACAAATGTTATGAATATTAAATACTTTTATTTAATAAATAAGTTGAAGATTTTTAAGGGTTCGATGTGCATGGATATTTGAATTTTTGTTGGGAATTTTGCCAAGCTTATCGGGCCATAAAAGCTAAAGCGGCCAAATTGAACGCGGTTCCATGGTGGGGTCCCATAGAAGACGGCGTGAAAGTGTTGGCAGTGGCAAATATGGGTCCGCTGAAGTCGGAAATGATGGCCAAATTGGACGATTTGGCGGCGGAACAGCTCACGGAATATGCAAAGTTGAATGATTATATGGAAAAAGAAGCGGCGGAAAATAAAGGTTTATTATTATTTTTTATTTATTATAATTAGGTTGTACGGGATCGGCATGCCGGCCAATTTTCGGGATAGGGATTTGCAGATCACGATCCCTGATTTCCTGAAAGTTGATCTCGTTCCCGAATCTCAAAATCTCGTTTCAAATTCGGGATTTGAAATATCTTAAAAAAAGAAAAAGGAATATGGTAGTTTAATCAAACATAACCTAATAACACTACAAAATTTCAAAAGAAAATTTCAAAATTTTCACTTTCAGAGCAAAAATGAATTGTTCAAAATTTTTCTTCGTGATCCCTGCCGGGATTGAAATTCTGCGAAATTCAGGATAGGGGATTCCGTATTCGGGAGCACAATTTACAGAAATACGACTAGGAACTCAATATTTGGAAGTTCTTAAGAAGAACAATACGGATCAAGATTCCCAAAAATATCCCAATTTTATATAAAAATAAAACAGTAAATAAATTAATTTTTCCTTTAAGAATAAAAATTTTGTATTCTAAACCCAAAATTGAGAACAGTCTATTTTTTTCTTCATTTTTAACACCAAAATTTAAATTTTTTGAAAGAAATTATAAAAATGTTTTTTTTTGCTTTTTTTCAGCTGCGGACAACTTGAAAAGACTCTTCAGAAAGGCCTTCTTATTTGAGCTGAAATTGGACAAGAAATTAGGCCAATTTGGCATTGTATTGGGAACCATAATTAAGGGCAAGTTTTTAGAAAAAATATATTTTTTACCGATAAGATATTTAGAATACCATCTATGGGCATTGAAATGTAAAATAAGATTTACATAATGTTTAGCTAGCTTTGATATTTTTTTTTGTAATCCAGTTAATCGTCGATATTTTCGACTTTTGGTATCGGACTTTTGGTATCGGTATTCTAACCGAACAATTATTTTATCGAAAAGATTGAAAAATCTCAAAAAGCAGGAATAAACCCGGCTGAAAAATTATCAAAGCTTAAATTTTTCCGGTATTTTTAGGACTAAAATCAGAAATTATCGAATTTTTATGATTTATAAATTGTTTTTCTGATCATTTGTTGCATTTTTAAACAGATTACCGTAAATGCTCTAATATAAGACCGGGGTCTTATATTAGAGATTTTCAAACCCTCTCACTGGGGTTAATGATCAGTTATTTTTTTTTTTAAATTTAAAGAAAAATTTTTGGAATATTTATAACGAAGCAAAAAAAAGAAGAAATAAACAGCAAATTCGGGAAAGCTTATTATGGTCCAAAAATTTGTTGATAATGTTAAAAATTTTATGATGAATTTTCCCTGAAGGAAATTTAATTTTCCCATAAAAATTTATCCTTTAAAAAATCAACAACATTATCATTTTCGTCCTCACTCATAGCAACAATCATTTCAAATAAAATTTCTTCATTATCCATTTTAATTTAAAAAATGAAGAATAATTTATTTTAAAAAGATGGATTCAAGAAGGAGAAAATGTTTTGAAAATCATTAATAAAATAGAAGCCAAAAATTATTAAATTTTGTTTCCTTTATTTAAAATTTTTTTGGAATCGAAAAATTATACTTAATATAAAAGGAATAGATCCGCCATTTACGTAAATAATGAATCGGAAAAAAGGAGAGAATGATGGAAAGTGTAATATTATTAAATTTAGAGAATCAGAAATCGCTTCAAAAGAAATTTTAAAGGAGAATTTCAAACCTCAATGCCTAGCATTTTGTCTGTTCAAAAGAGAAATGGGTCTTATAATAGAGCAGGGTCTTATATTAGAGGAAATACGGTATATGTAATGTCTAATTGGATATTTTTAAAGCAAATATGTGATTTGGAAAATTTTATTATAGACAAAGTTTAAAAAAAATTACCTAAATTTTTTGAATGGCTGTCCTTAGTTTAGAAAAATGGTAACAAATATATTTTTTTAAGAAATTTCAATATGGTTTTAAGAACAACCAATGAATATGTATATCCTGATGGAGTCGATGAAGAAAATTGAGCAAAAAATTGAGAATGTCGAAGAATTGAATATGAAATTGTATGGGGCATTCAATTGTTTTTCGAAGGATTCAACCACCGATGATCAACAATATCCGCTTTGATTTTTCTGCTTTTTTGGGGTCCAATTTCCTTTTTTTTCTCTTTAGCATGTTAGTTTTTAGCGGTAGAAAACTGAAAATAGAGGATGTGATATAATTATTTTTTGACATCATAGTCCGGTTTCTCTGATTCTAAAAACTCCAGTAATGTGTAAGTATGATAAAAATAATTTTTTATTCCCTTTTATTCCCCCTTTTTTTAAAAAAAAATAATCCGCTTTGATTTTTTTAACACGATAAGTTTTTGTTTTTTAATGAAAATATTGACCCAGTACATACTATATCATAATCTGATACAATTGGTTTTTACCTAATGGATTTTGCACATTGTATGAGCATATTTTTTTATAATTCCTTGGATTGTTCTCCAGATTATTTAATCATTGTTGTGAAATTTTTTGATTCATTTTTTCACATTACATGTTGGATAAACTTTATTTTGCATCAAAAATGGATTTCCTTCCATTTAGGTAATCCATCACATGATAAATTATAAATTTGTTATCTGATTCGGATTCGCGACTTTCAAGGTCCCTGAATGATTGAAGCGCAATTTTAAAAATATATGAAAATTTATTAACTTTGCACAGTGATGACAGATGTCCTTATTTCTGAGATTTGTCCTTATTTTGAGGGACCCCAAACTTTTAAAAAATTAAATGTCCTAATTTTTAATAGTTAGACGGCCTCCGACCTGGGGTTTCTCCTCCGACCCTGTCGAGGCTTTGTTTTATTTGATTTTTTTCAGTGGCGATCCTCCCTAAAGCTCCCTCCCAATTTTTTTTCTTCATATTTTCCGTGTAAAAGCACTTTTAAAAACTTATTGATGATCGAAAACTGTTGGAACAAATTCTTTCGATTGAGAAATATCGAATAAAGATTTCGTTTTTATTTGGTATTGGCGAAAAATATGCGTTTTACAAATGGCGTCCTTATTTTTTTGATCCTAAAATCTTAGATTTTGATCCTGGTGTCCTTTTTAGGGTCTTGGCAGTTGCTAGCCCTGCATATAATGAATTTTTATAAATGTAAATATGTGTTAAGTACAGGAAAATAGTCACTTCTTATCCGAATCCGAATCCAAGGAATCCGAATCCGGCTTCCATTTTTCGGGCCTGCACCGCAAAATATTTCGAAAATGCCTAAAAACTGCAAAATTAGATGAAATTTTTCGAATTTCGAACAGAAAAAAGGAAGCAGGATTCGGATTCCTTGGGTCCGATTACCCCTTGCCAAGGGTAGGTTATTTTCCAGAAATTTTTTTTTTCCAAATTTTTAAAAAATTTTTGCAAAAATTCGAGGTTTTTATTTTTTGGGCAAAATTTTGTAAATTTTTATTTTGAAAATTTTTAAACAATTTTAATCAATTTTTATGTTTTCGGGGATGCTGAACACGAATCTGGGCTCAGAATTACAAAATTTACATCAATATTTTAGTTTTGGCGCATTTTTTTGCCAAAATTCCAATTTTTTTGAAAATTCCAAAATCGTAAAAAGTTCATAAAAAATTTCAAATTTTATCAGGATAAATAGAGTACAATTAGGCGTACAAAATGGCATCAAGAATTTTGCAAAAACACAAAAACTAACCGAGTTACGAAAATTTAAAAAAATCCGATAAAAATTACAGTAAAATGAAAAATCGTGAAAAATTTATAAAAAATTTCAAATTAGTAGGAATTTCCAAATTTTATCAGGATAATTACAGTACAATTATGCGTACAAAATGGCACCAAGAATTTTGCTAAAACCCAAAAACTAACCGAATTACGCAGATTTCAATAAATCCGTAAAAATTTACAGGAAAATGAAAAATCGTGAAAAATTCGTACAAAATTTCAAATTAGTAGGATTAGTAGGATTAGACAATAAAGCAAATGACCAAAAAGACAGGAAAATTGAATTTTTTTAATGATATGTGACATAATATAGCACATACTAATGATTAATAATGGCCTAGACATTTGAATATAATCTAACTTGAATATAATTGAATATATATATATAATAGTGTCGAATATAATTTCAAACATTTATCGGATCATATCGAAAAATCTAAACATATATTTAGACTAATAAATTGATTCCACAATAGTCAAATGTTGGTGCTTATCAAGAAAGTTTATTAATCACTATCTATAGAACAAATTATACTTATTCAAAACAGTCACCAGAACCAAACTCCCATTGGCGAACATTCCACATAATGCCAGAAATGCCTTTACGCCAATAATTATTGCAAGTTTAAGGGAGAAGCCATCTCCACCAAAAGCATTGTACACCTGAAATTCAAATTATAAATATTATTATTGTTCATTTTTACCTCATTGGTGGAGTTCATTATTTTATTAATGGAAATAACAAGTTGTGATATAAAATTTTCCGAACAAGATAATGTAGAAAATAATAAAAAAACAACAACAATCAAATTAATTATGAACAATGTTTTAATTCTAACAAGTTCAAAAATATTTGTTGGGAATTAAATTCTTAAGGATTTTAAACGAATTGCTTCATAATAATCTTTTTTTTTAAATTGTTCTAAAAAAATTCTTCAAAAAATTAGCATTTAAAGTTATGTTTGTTGAAATCTATCACCTGCGGCATAAAGTACAATAAACCAAGTTCATTTTGGCTTATTTATCCTAAAAAAACTAATTTTTGGATGCTTGACACCATGGTAAATATGCATTATTTATTTAACTAGTTTAAGCTTAAAAAACCTCCAATTACCTAAAAAAAACTTCCGTACTTTTCGCGGAGTAAAATATGATAATTTGGTGAGAAAAGAGAGCAAAAGCCGCCTTATTTTATGAAGATTACGGCGCGAAAGGTACCCTAAATATAGCCGTAATATTAATTTGCATGAACGGTTTTATAATTTTTTTCTGCGAAATCGTGCAGAAATTTTTAACAAGTTCGGCCATTAAAATTTTCTGCATTCGTCTGTAAAGACTTAATGAGTAATAAAAGATTGCAAATAATTGTATTGCATAAGAAAATTTAATATTTTTATTGCATCTTAAAAAGGAGAAATTATATTTTTATTACATATATCTTATCAGCTAACTCTTTTAAATTAAATAATGAAAAGATACCTTATGAAGATACGAAGACACATTATATGTATGTTTCAAAATTGGTATGAAAACTGTCAATAATACAATCTAAATACAAAAATCATCCAAGAAAATTTAAAATACTTACTCATTAAATCTAACCATTCACTGACTAAATAATATCATCGGCACCCCGTATTTTTCATATATTTCGAATTTCCTTTCTTAATAAATGTTTTTCTGAATCTTTCATTGCAATATATTGTTGTCACAATTTCCTTTCACCTTTATTGTTGCAAGTGATTATGATAAAAAATTTTAAGTGAAAGTGCTATAATATGATATTATTATTTTCCACATACTAATCATTTATAGTAGATAAGTTGCATTTTTTTAGATTTGTAATAACAATCCGTAACCCTAAAATTTCTTTTTAAATTATTATTTCAAATTTAAAAAAAATGTTAAAGGATTGGCTATATTTTTCTATACATATATAGCCAATCCTTTAACATTTGCACTTTATAGATTGGCCTAGTCTGAGTTAAAAAAATTTTTCATTTTGATTGGTCACAATTCTGATTGACACTCGCGGCCTAATCTTTATAACTCGGTTCAAACGAAACCTAAAGAAATGAATTTAGTGTCAAAAATAGAGCAAATAATTATTTACAAAATGAGCGATAGATCAGACAAATTGCTCCATTGTGAAAGAAATTATGGGCAACATATGTGAAATTGGCCAAAAGCATCATTAATTCATTTTTTCAACATAATCTATGCATAAAATTGAATTAAAAAATATTTTTGACGTCAATGCCAAAAATAATCTTCCAAATTTCCATAATTGGGCTCCTAATAAAATTTTGAATTTTGGACGGAATTTCTACTAAAAAATGAGATCGGAAAAATTTAAAAACCTGGTTCTGGATCTGGTTCTGGTTTTTTTCAAAATTTTGAATTCCATCATAGAATTGATGAAGGTAAATCAAATGGACGGAAGCAAAATCAAAATTCTAATGTTTCTGAACTAAAATCAAAATTTTCATATTCCGGAAACAAAATCAGAATTATTCACATTCCGGAAGTAAAATCAAAATTCTAATGTTTCTGAACTAAAATCAGAATTTCATATTCCGGAAAAAATCAGAATTATTCACATACCAGAAATATGAATTCTGGAACAAAATCAGAATTAATAAATTCCGGAAGCAAAATCAAAATTCTAATGTTTCTGAACTAAAATCAGAATTTTCATATTCCGGAAACAAAATCAGAATTATTCACATTCCAGAAATATGAATTCCGGTACCAAAATCAGAATAAATAAATTCCATATTAAAAGCAGAATTTCCAAATCAGAATTCACAATATTTCGGGAACAAAATCAGAATTATTAACATTTCGTGGGCCAAAATAATAATTTTCAAATTACAAAAAATATCAGAATTAATTAATTTTTTTACAGTTTTGGCACTATTTTTTGCCAAAATCTATTTTTTTCACTACGCCCACCTCTTGTTTTTCGCTTCATTGACGCATTAGATGGGCGAGGGAAGGACCAAATCCTCTCTTTCCCAGACGGAACTTTTACCCGATTTTTATGGCAAATTATTTTGTAAATTTTTTAAATTGAAAATTTTTATACAATTTTAATCAATTTTTATGTTTTCCGGATATGCTGAACACGAATCCGTGCTTGGATTTTTCAAAATTTTCATCTTTTTTAAAATTTTGCCCCAAAAAAATTTTGCTCCAAAAAATCGGTTGAGAATTCCGTTCCGAAATTTTCGTAACTTGTTTAGTTTTTGGGTTTGAGCAAAATTCTTGGTGCTATTTTGTTAGCATAACAGGTCTTTTTCTGGTTTTTGCATAAATTTTTAGAGGCCTTTTCTGGTATTTCAGAAATTTTTGCGGATAAGAATTTAGGTCAGTTAGGTGTGTCACAAAACGCAAACTATCCAAATTTGGAGTGAATTTCCATTTTGTTATACACTTAACTGCCCAGATTTTTTAATCGATCTCTATGATTTTTAGTTTATTAGATTCGTCAGAATGTCTAGATGATTAAATTTTCCATCATCTAAAATTCCTTTCGGGACAAAATTAAAAACAATGAAAAAAATGGAATTTTCCGAATCAAATGCGCCAAAACTGATGAAAAATTTTGGAAATCTGATGAAAAATTTTGATGAAAAATTTTGATGAAAAATTTTGGAAATCCGAGCTCGGATTCGTGTTCAGCATTCTCGAAAACATAAAAAATATCCTTTAGGAATATTCTTTAGGTCACTTACTCATGTCTCAAATGGATTTTTGATCACTAAATTTGGTTGCTCGGGATCGGATGAATTCGTTTTTTGTTTGTGTGTAATAACTGGAAAACTGGTTAAAAAATCTAAAAATTACAAAAAAACTTAAAATCAAAAAATATATATTTATATTTTTGACTTTTTTATTCAAAATGCAATTATATTAAACATTTTTTTAAAAGCCAAAATTTAAAAGGCAAAAATATTCAAAATAAAATATACGATTTTTTGATATATGAATTTTCAAAGGAATTTAAAAATTTTGTGCCAAAAATCGAGAAAAATTTTATTTATTTATTTATTTATTTATTTACCTTTTTAAGACTTGGTCTAATACTTTTTCTAAAAAATTTTCTCAATTTCTATGATCAAAATAAACCATTTTTTACAATATCCTCTTTCAGTTTCCATTTTTATTTTTTATCCTTGTAGTTTTCTTCATTCTTTATTTTATACGAATTATAATAGAAAAATTTTTTTTTTGAAAAAATGAATTAATATGAAAATAACATATGATATTTGTACGGAAAAAATATAATTTTTTCATTTGAAACAGAAATAATCAAAAGTTTCCTCAAATTCTCGCTCATCTTGTCTCTCAGAGACTGGCGGTGGTGGTAGAGCAGCGGTTTGTTCTGACCCAGGCGGCAAGGCAGAGGACGTCGGTGGCGGAAGCAATTCAATCGGCGAAACCTTGAATTTTTAGTTAACTATTTTTAATTTACTGAGTATTGCTAGTTTTTTTTTAATTTTTTAAAATCTTTGGCAATTTAAAATTTTTTTTGTCAATTTTGAAAATTTAAGTAAATTTTTTCTACAATTTTTGAATTTTTTCAATTATTATTCTTATTATTATTATTATAGTAATAATAATAAGAATAAGAATAATTTGTTGACAAATCAGGATAATTTTTGACGCTGAATCCAAATCTGACATCAGATTTTTATCATATCATTAGAAAAATATAAGGGTGATGGAATCTTTTCTATACTCTCCGACCTAGACCAGACAAAATCGTGCCCAATCCGGATGACAATTAGGTCTCTAATTCAGTTTAGTGGTCTAATGGGATTTTAGGGTTCCATGAAATTTTAGCGGTCCATCAAAATTTTAAGATCCAAATAAAAATTTTTGGGGCCAATTAATAATTTATAGTGCAAAAGCGGCTCTTAAAATTTTTTATAACTCGGTCTCTAAAACCTTTTTTGTTAGACCTTGTTCGATCAAAAGTATAAGATAAAAAAGTGCAAAAAATTATTGCATTAAATGGTAGTCTTACTTTTAGTCTTTTTTAGTTTTTTATGATTTTCTTTTACTTTTTTTTTGGTTTTATTTATGACTAAAAGTTGCTAACTAAAATTTATTTAGGCATAAAATACATGAATGTTCAAGAAAAAAAGGAATTTTCTCTAAAAATTTACCGGCAACCCAGGGGGTCCACTCTCTGAGGTGCATGCCGCCAAACATACGGACGCAATGGCCGAACATACGGCTGCGCTTGCAGACACAAGCGCGGACTTTTCTGTACAAAAGTAGTTTAGCTTTTCTAAGGCAATAAAATAAATTTTTTAAATCTCTTTACTATCATCCTGCGATGCTGCTGCGTATTCTTGGCACGGTTCCAGGTACGGCGGCACCGACGAAGCAGCATCCTCGCCCGGACTTCCGGCATCGCCCAGATGACCGCCGGGTCCAGGTTGGCCGGCAGCGCCCTAAATTATTTTTTAATAATTCCCTATATATTCTAAAATTGATTTAATCAATTTTTCAAAGTTTTAAAACACTTACCGTATTTCCTCTAAAATAAGCCGGTGCTCTAAAATAAGCCAGTGCTCTAAAATAAGCCTCCCCTTTGAGGGGGTTTGAAAAAAATAAGCCGGTGCTCTAAAATAAGCCGGTGCTCTAAAATAAGCCGGTGCTCTAAAATAAGCCGGTGCTCTAAAATAAGCCCCCCCCCCTGCTTTTCTTCTTGACAGTAACTATTTTGAAGAAATTTTAATTTGATGTCTTAGAGAATCTGGTTGACCTAATCTTGAAGAGAAATTGATTGAATGGATTCGAACTAACAGGGCAGAAAAAAGCGTATTTCTCGACGGATAATTCAGCAAAACAATGAAGCTTTTTGAGGGGCAAGAAAAAATTTTGAGGAGCGTGAGATCAGACGTCTTCAAATGGATTTTTGAATGATGAATTTTTTTTAATTAAATTTTTTAAAGCAATTATTTACATTAAAATTTTTAAAATTGAATTGGAATTTATAAGAGCTCCGGCTCGGAAAAATTTTGGAATCTGGACGAAATCAACAGGGGGACCCTTATGAAAAATTTTTTCGATTTGCCAGTTCGGTGAGGCAAGGGTCTCCCCCCTTGCTAGGTAGTGCGAAAGAGGGTTCGAAAAAATAAGCCAGTGCTCTAAAATAAGCCAGTGCTCTAAAATAAGCCTCCCCTTTGAATGGGTTTGAAAAAATAAGCCGGGGGGCTTATTTTAGAGCCTTTACGGTAACCTTTATTAAAAAAATAAAACAAATTTTCGATGCCGGTTAATTTATTGTGCGGTCACCAGGGCAAGATCAACTTGATCCCTTTTTGTGGTAGAGCCATGATATTGAAACGGTAAGCACTGTTTGGGTTATACATAATTCGGTTCAAATGAGACCAAAAGAAATGAATTTGGTGTTAAAAGATAGAGCTATTTATCAGCTACAATATGAGATTAATTCTATATGAATTGGCCCAGTGCAAAAAAAGTTATTGTTAAAATAATAATACGTGCCTGCATTTTTTTGGGATTGGCCAAAAAATTTTTGTCAGGATTTTGTCAGGATTTTGCCAGGATTTTTATAGCCGGCACCAGGATTTCGATGTTTAGAGATCGTCACCCTGCTGAATGGGACCTGCTGTACCGAGGCGTCTATAGGTATTGCCAAGACCAAACTTAAGAGCAAATCGAGTCCAGTGCTCATTCTTGGTTTTGGTCATAGTCATACTTCATCAGGTCTTTAAAATAAAAAAGCCAATTCTTCCTTTTATCTTGGTCCTTTTTTTGTATTCATGGGCTTGCTTTCATCTATGGTCTTGGGAAGGCATTGTATTTTTTTGAAAAATCCAAAGCTTATGTCTTTTTGTATTCTTATAATTATGGTTTTAAATTAATTTATATTTATAATTTTATTAATTAGCAATAAATATTATCATTTGAATTTTTTAGGGATTTGCACTTTTTAACTAACACGCAAGCAGCGCAAAAAGTAAGGCTTCATTAAAGTATTGAGATTCATATCAATTAGTAATAACTAATAATTAAAAAAATAAAACCGATACAATTAAGATTTTTTAATTCCTATTTGATATTTATTAAAAATCTTTTTTTCTAATAGATAAAACTGACCTGCGGTCGCGAACCGTGGTTTCGCCGAAAAAATACCACGGTCAACAGAACAATAATTGACAACACCACCGCGAGAGTCACAAGGATGATGGGAATCTGAAAATAATTTTTTCTTTTTTTCATTTATTAACCGAATTTTCTTCTCTTTTTTAAATTGGTGCATATTTTCGATATTTTCGGCTTTTTTGACCTATTTGTTCGAATTTTGAAAAACAATTTATACCAGAAGATAGTGCATAAAATTACTTTGTCGCTGGAGGTTTAGCCTAGCAAGCTTTAAAAAGTTTTATAGGAGGAATTAAATCTTGGCACTTTTTCGGGAAACGCTCATTTGAAGTTTAAAAAAGCGGAGCTTTTTTAGTTTTTTAGAAGGTTTAAAAAGGCGGAGCGATATTTTTGAAACTTTCCGCTATAGATAGTTAAATTTTTATTTAAAATAAAAATTATTTTCATAAATATATAGCTGCAAAATTTGGAATAGTGTCAAAAACCTTAAAAACAGGCTAATTAACAACAAAAATAAAAACTATGCTAAAAATATTTCCAAAAAACTTCGTCAAAAATTTTTAAACGGTCTAATTAACTACAAAAATAAAAAAAGCTATGCTAAAAAAAATATTTCCAAAAAACCAAGTAAATTCAAAGAGCAAAATGTCCAAAAATTAGAGTTTATGCTCTTTGAATATAAAATTTTTCAATTTTGAAAGAGCAAGTTTCAACAAAAGTTAAATTGTATTTGCTTGTAGTTACCGTACTAGCCTAAAGTGACATACCATAGGCCATTCAGCTTGTCTGGGGTCTCCATCTGCTATCGTCTCTGTTGTTGAGCCTATTTTAAAAAAGAAACAAAATTATCATTAAACAACAAAAAAAAATCACTTTTTTATTTCATATTTTCCCCTATAAGTGAAAATAATGTTTAAAACAACACAAACACTAGTTAAAAAATGCTATATAATTACCGTATTTCCTGTATTAGACCCCCCGGGGGAT
>LDKF01000666.1:0-39211 GCA_001026735.1 Rotylenchulus reniformis | reverse complement strand
ATTGAAATTTTCTCTTAAAATTTAATCTTAAAAAGATCAAATTTTACTTAAGAAAAGTACTTTTGCTCATCAGCGACACCCAACCTACCCTTCATGCCCAATTAGTAGTATAAAATACATTATAAAAGCTAATAATAAAAATGTTTTATTATGAAATTATATATTTTCAATTTAAAAAGCATATATCAAAAAAAAATTTAAAAATATATAAATATTCAAAAAAATATATATATTAAAAGGAATTACCTATATATTTTCGATTTGATTTATTAGCATTTTTTAAATGTGTATTTTTTCGACCCCAAAATCTTTAATTTTGACCATGTTGTACTTTTTTAGGGCATCCGAGAATTGGCAGCACTGCTATACAATGAAATTTCCTTAAAAATTATTGCAAAAATTAGTTTAAAAGAAAAAAGATCTAAATTTAAATTCTCAAAAAATTTATCATTTTTCTTAAGTGTTTTATTTTTTTTAAAGAGTTTTGTTAAGAATTTTGTTTTAATTTTTATTTTCTCATACGGTCCCAGGAACAGTCAGATTTTCCAACATTCTTAAAATAAAGAAAAGATTTTAAAATTCATTATTTCAGAAATTTGGCATTTTTTGTGAAAAAATGTGGCAAAAAGGCAATAACGATGGTCATAATGGCACTTATTTTCATTGAAGGGATTTGGGTTTTTAATTTCGCTATTATTTAGGTCTTTCTAATTTCACACAAGCACATGTCTAGACGATGGTCATTTTCAATAGAGAAAATTAATTTTTTTTATAATAGGGAAATATTCCAGATTTAACAAGACTTTAAAAAATTTTTATTTAAAAATTTTTGAAAATAAAATTAATGGTGCGTACCATTTTGTTGATGATTTCTTTGCTTGATTTCTTTGTATGAAATTTAAAAAAAAAGTCAAAAATTCCATTCAGAAATTATTAAAACAATATTTAGTGGATTTTTTGAACTGAAGTGATTTATTTTTTTATCATATGTTTTTTTACAGATCTATACATCCGCCCTATAAGCAATTGGATGGAAAAATGGCATTTTAGAAAACACATGTTGTAATAATGTAATAATTTATTTGCCTCTTTCAACAAAGGAATCATGATGCTATGAATTATTTTTAAATTTTATTTTTCGCATGGTCAAGATATTCTTGATCTCGTTTGCATATTTCAAAATAGTCAACATATTCCTGGTCTCGATTGTTATTTCATTTTTCAAGCACACTACATTGTGATATATCGAACCCAATTTGATATCCCCATATTTTCATTAAAAAAATTTTAGGATAAAAATTTCGGAGAAAAATATTAATTTTGCAATTTGTTGGTATCGAGATGGTATGGGTGGTATTGAGATGGTTTGGTATCGAGTTGGTAGGAAGTCTTTTACCACCCCCTCCCACCAAAAAAATTACCTCACAAAAATACGATATTAACCTATCACTAATTACTGAGGCAGCAAGTGCTTGATGAAAAATCATAGATTTGATTTGATCTTGATAAGTCTAATATCAGTTTGGTGCACATTACATGTGAAAACCACAAGATCACTCGTTAAATTGCTAAAATGTCAAAAAAAATAATTAATTTTTTATGTCTGAGAGGATGTGTGATCAAGGTGGGGAAGGGGATAAATGCTTAAGCATCTTACAAGGAAACATTTTCTACTGTGAGTCGGAATTTGCATATTCCATTCCTGCAATTTTGTAGAGCATGCACAATAACCGCGGTAAATTTTACTATTAAATTCCCTTAGAGCTAAGAAGCAAAGTTATTGAATTTTTAATTTTCAACAAACGGTCGTTCATCCACACGGATAATCCACACACACTGGGATGTCATCCATCGTTCAAATTTTAATTAGCCTTAATCATGATTATTTATTGGTTCATTTTCATTATTTTCATTTATATAACACTTTCCAGCCGTTTTTATGGCGCATTACCTAATTTTGATTATAGATGGTACGATCGATGCCATCCCGATTGGTGGATAATCCGCGTGAATGAATGACCGAACTTTTATTTTTAGAAATTCAATAACTTTGCTTCCTAGCTCTAAGGGAATTTAATATTAAAATTTACCGCGGTTATTGTGCATGCTCTACAAAATGGCAGAAACGGAATATGCAAATTCCGACTCACAGTAGAAAATGTTTCCTTGTTAGATCGATCGGAATTATGGCAACTTCCGTGCTTTTGGTCTCGTTTTCGGCGCTTTCATCTCTTCAAATTGTTCAACCATTGGTATCTCCACAATCAAAGCTAAATCAGCAGCAGACTCTGTAAGCCTGCAACCATGGCTAGAATCATCACCATCGTCCATTGCACACATTGATTCACTTCGGCGGAATTGATGTCGGATTTGAGATTATCATTGTGAGGCATTGTGAGTTTATCCTTTACAAGATATCTTTTAAATTTTATATTTATTTATTTATTTATTTTCAATATTTCCAAAATTTTCAAAATAAATAAATGTAGCAGACCAGAGGGCTAGTTTATTCCCTCCTCCCACCCCTACCTGAAATGTCAAGTCGAAAAATTGACTAATTTTTTAAAGAAATTGGTCCAAATTTTCAAAATTCCAAATTTTCAAAAATTTCTTTCGAAATTGGTCCAAATTTTCAAAATTTTCGGCTTCTACCGGGTCAATCGGTACCTTAATAAGCGGTTCTTCATAAATAAGCAAAAAAGGTTATTTTAAGAAAAGGACTGGACCGAAAATTGAAAGTTTGAACGTTGAACAAAAATTGAATTTTTTTTGCTCAACGGCGACCCCCAACCCCGGTGCCCTTCAGAAAATTTTTTCCTGACTGCGGGCATGGTAAACCAGGTGGTGCCAGCGGTCCCGATAGGGGTCGCCGGAGAAAATTTTTGGAAATTTACTCCTTTTTCTTAAGAAAAAATTGTCATTTTTTTGATTTAATTATCTTCTTTTATGTTTCTTTCTGTTAGGTGCTTAAAAAACTATGAGGTGCCAAAACCCCAAAATAGATAAAAAAAAAATAGGTACCAAAAACTCGCTGTAAAATGGTCAAAGAACTTTATTTTTTTTTGTTTTCGTGCATATTTGGCCATAAACTATGCGCCAAAAAATAGGTTATAACAAATCCGATCCCTAGACATTATTACATAGTTTATACCATGAATCCAAACATCTTCCCAGAAGTGCTGGCTTTGTCCTGTTCAGGGGTGTTCAAATTTTTAGCGGGACACTCCACCTTAGGATTAACAGGATAAGTCTGCAGCGGTTTACGTGGACAAAGTCCCTTTTTATCTCGCTGATTGCAGTACTCCTGAAATTAAATGGTGGAAAGAATAATTTATTCGTACTGTTTCTGATTCTATTTTCAATATAAAGTTGTTAAAAAAAAGTTCAAAAATAATGTTTAAAAAAATTAAAAGTAATCTTTCAATAGAATGTGAAATATTTCTTAATTGAGTAGATTATTTATTTTGAGTTGCAATTATCTGCTTATTAGCAGGAGCATTTTCCGAGATATAGGTATATAATCGGAGTAAACTTAGGATTCGCTTTGTTTCTTCCCATTCTGAAGTTTTATTTTAATAACTTATTGATCCATTATTTTTGAACCCAAAAGTTAGCGGACTCGCTACAGACCAATGAGCACTAATTTTCTCTTTCATGAGTAGGGCCCGGATTTATAAGGAATAAAAAGTGCCAAAATATGGGCTAAAAATGGTCAAAAGTGCCAACATATGGACTAAAAAGTGGAAAATATGCATTATAAATTGATAAATTTTGGTAAAAATGCAAAAAAAAATTCTTCATTAATTCATTTCAAATTTTTTTAAACCAAAATTTATGAAAAGAAATTGATCAGAAAAAATAGAGAAAAAATAAATAAAAAAACTTATTTTCAAATTTGGCTTGAAAAATAAATGAATAAAAAAATTTCAAAATTTTTTTCCAAAAAATCGAAAATTTTCGGATTTTATTGCATTTTTGTTTAAGAATTTTTCGAAAAATGCCGAAATATGAACTAAAACGCCAAATATGGAAATATGGGCTAAAACCCCAAAATATGGATTTATATGGACTAAAAAGTTGGCGCTATCTGAAAGACGGTATATTTTGGGACTCTAACAAAACTTAGAGTCCCGGGACTCAAATTTTATTTAATACACGTGTGCTTTAAGACCTCCCTGGGGTAATTTTTGACGTTGAATCCGATTCTGACGACCATTTTGACGTGCTGCGTCATCTGACCTCACTTTTTGACGTGATGCCGCATGTAGAACCCGCAAATGAATATGTGCATAACCGGGATGAAGACACTCAATTTTATTATTTAAGATAAGAAAAACTTTGACGTCAGCGTCAAAAAGTGAAGTTAGATGACGCATTGCGTCAAAATAGACGTTAGAATCGGATTCAGTGTCAAAAACTACTCTCGGGACTCAAGTGTTAGCTCCCGGGACTCTGTTTTGTTAGAGTTCCAAAATATATACCGTCTTTTAGATAGCGCCAAAAAGTTCGAATCAAAAAATTTTAACGTAAAACGCTTGTTTTTTGATCCTTTCTTCAAAATTTTAACCCTACAAAAACTTTATACTCGAAAAAGAAAAATGGAATGAGATGAGAATGATTAAATTAGGGGTAACATATGTTTTCTCAAAAAATTATATGTTTTCTCAAAAATTTTTGCTCAAAGAGGCTTTATTTTAGAGCAGGGCTTTATTTTAGAACATGGCCTTATTTTAGAGCAGGGCCTTATTTTTCCAAACCTCCTTAAAGGGGGGCCTTATTTTGAGCGAGGCCTTATTTTAGAGGAAATACGGTATGCCCAAAAAAATGTTACAACATATAAATTCCGGGCACTATTCATGTGCACTCTTTTCGTTTTCTTCAATACTTTTTCATGAGCACTCTCTCGTTTCAACGGACACTTTTTTTTCGCTTCAGATAGCGAGCACATTCCAACTTTTGGGTAAAAAAATAATAGATCAGTAAATAATTTCGCTCAAATATTAATTTAACATATTTTCCCATACACCTCTTTTTGGCCAGTTTATGTAAAGTCGAAAAAATTAAACATAGGTAACTAACCCCGGTGCAGATTTCCCTACAACAGTAGTCCTTTCTGTGTTCAATATCTTTCGCAAAATATTCTGTCATAGACCAGCAATAGCGAATCACGGTCTCACCACAGCCTATAACATACAATGGTCATTTTTGGTGCTATGTCGTTTCCCCAAAATCGGCAAAATTTAAATTTTTTAATAAATAACATAAATTACATTGTAAAAACCTTATATCATAAAAAAATGCAAAAAAAAACTAAACAAAAAAGTGCAAAATGATTAATTTGTCCCAAATTTTTTTCCCGAAGCTTATTACTTAATAGGCGATAGCTCTAAAAGGCAAAGATTTGTTGAATTTTTTGCTACATACCTAGCGGTCTCCAGTGACTTCGACAGTAGATGATTTCGCCAGTAAAATTTTTTGAAGAAAAGACGAATCGTACAAGTACAATTTTTACCTATAAGAAATTTTGAAACTACTAAATAAATATAAAATTAAACTTTTTCCAGAAAACATCATCACGAATAGAATTGTTATGTGATTTACAATATAAACTAGGTAGTTAAAAATAAAAATTTCTTATTAATACAAATTATACTTGTAAAATTTGTTTTTCTTCAAAGAAATTTACTGTCGAAATCCACTGTAAAGATCAACACTGTCGAGATAATTCTGTCGAAATCACATGTAACCATTTTAATTAATAAGACCAAATTTTATAGAAATTTTTTTTATAGTATTAAGAGGATGCAGGCAGGCCGAAATAAAACGCCGGAGAAAATTTTCTGGAAAATTATAGTTTTCTTAAGAAATTTGCCAATTTTTCAAGTGAATTTATTTTAATTGTATTGAAAACTGTTGGTATATTTTTCAAAAAATTCGGTTAAATAAATAAAAATATTTTAAATTTTTTCTTTGACTAATATTAAAAATTGTTCAATAAAAATAAATTTATATATTTAAAAAAAATCAATTAGCATAAACCGGGGTCTCAAAAAGCGGTCAAACCGAAAAACGAGGGCAGCGGTTTTAACCGGTCTAGATGAATCCTAGGCAAAACTTTGAAAGTGGCCATTCAGATATTAGGCCACCAACTTTTTTTTGTTTGTGTTTGTATGTTTTTGGAGTTCGAATTAGAGACCGGACTTTGGGTTCGATCGAGATTTCGATCGAGATTCTCGAAAAATCTCGTTTCTCAAAAAATCTCGTAAAATATGGCCGAGATTTTTCGAGATTTTTGTAATTTATGAAAATTTTCAATAAAGAAATTAAATAACTGAAGTTTAGGTATATAAAAATGAGATTCTCCTGGCTTTCCCGAAAGTTCGTTTCCCGGAATGCTTTTCCGAAAGTTTTTTAAATAAAACAATTTTTATTTTTTCAAACCTTTTAAAATTTGGTGCCAAATGAAAGCTTGGAGTCCCTAGATGTAGTACCTAAAATTTTTAAAATTTTTATCTTCAGAATTTCGTGTTGAAAAATGGTCTGTAATGAAAAAGTTAAAAAATAGATTAATAGTGAGATTTAATTTAAAAAAATGAGATTTAATAATGGAATAATGAGATATAATAGCGAGATTTAATAGTAGATTTAATAAAATGTTACGAATCAACCTATCACAGCATTTTTTGGTCAAAAATTCATAAAAAAGAACGAAAATAATACGACCGAGAGATATGATATTCGGATAAATAGGAACGATCGAGATGTCCGAGATTCAAAAACGTTAGATCGAGATTTAGATCGAGAAATCTCGAACCGAGAATTTCGGAAAATCTCGAAAAATCTCGTCTCGGTCCGGTCTCTAGTTCGAATTATTCAATTTACCCTTTTTATTTATAACTACATGATCGACAACTGCCATTAAACATACCAAAATCGCATGCCTCAACATAGCACTTCGTTACTTTTTGTATTTTTAGCCCCGGTGGGTAACCGCGATTGCAATCCCCTTCGGGATCTTCCGAAATATTCCACTGGCTTCTCCATTCGGTGGGTATATAGTTAAAATTTGTATAGGACAATTCGCAATAATTTGTATACGTATATTCAACTAAAGTAAAAAATTATAATCGCTATGATATAAAATAAAATTATATCAAATAAAAATTAATCAAAATAGAAAAAATTCACACCCAAAAATATAAAATGAAATAATAAATTAAATTAAAACTATTAATTTTCCTTGTTAAATCATGAAAAATAAAAAAATTTTAATCAATAGAATTCATAAGCGTATCAAATACATTTTAAATACAAAGCATGGACAGCAAAAACGAAAAAAAAGTGGCAAAAAAGACAAATGATCCTACAGAACGCCAATAATTTAAAACTGATGCATTAACGACCAATCCTATTGAAAAAACATTGCGAAAGTCAATAAGATTATTTTATTTCACCCAAATAGAAATCCATTTTTTATAATATAAACATTTATTTATGCCTTGAAATTTATTTCTAAACAAATAGAATATTGTGAAATAGAGAATAAATGGAGATAATACAGGCGCAAATTTTCAGATTTATTTCTTTGAAGTTATGGCGTTTTTAGGTTTGTTTGGTTAATAATAAAACATTATTAGTTAAAGTTCCTACTCTTACTACTCTTTTGTGGATTTTTTATAATTTTATTCATTTTTGCTTCATTTTTCCCTTTTCTGCATCCGCCATGATCGATTGCATGGGGGGGGGGGATCCGAACCGGCCACTCGTCGGGTGGTGGACAATTTGGCAATTCCACTGTGCTACGAGCGCAGAGCAGCGAGAGAGTGTAGGAAACTGAGAGAAGATCGTTTGTTCATCCTGTTTGAATCATTTTTGGCGATTTGTTTAAGCCAAAGCTTTTTTGCCGCTTTTTTTCGTTTTTGCTGTCCATGAAAGGTATGACTTTTCTTTTTTTTTGTTTTTTATGATTAAAAAAATTTTGTAACTCAAAAAGAGCACTAAGATGTCAATATCAAGACCCAAAAATGTGATTAAAAGCGAACAAATCTTACTGCTAGGCCCGGTCATAAAAAGTGATCGTTATGGTATTCATATGCACATAACTCAACAAAGAATGAAGCAACAAATTTACAAATTTCAGATGTTATACTCACATAGGTATGTTCTCTACGGTGTATCTTTTATAGAATTTTTCAACTCTATGTAAAATTTGAAGAAAAAATCCTGCCAGTGGCCTACGTCATAAATGGTCAAAAAACCAGTTTTTTTCTGATAGTGTAAAAAAAGCATCTAATACACAAAAACGACAACAAGATCATTATTTTTTATGGCGTCAGATTGCCTTCTTGATCAGGGTTGAGCGAAACGCGAAACAGTTCGAAACTCGGATGCTTACTCGAATTCGAAATTCAAAAAAGCTCGAAATGTCGAGGACTCGAAACACGAACCTTTTGAAATTGCTGAAAATTTTTTACTTTGCAGAAAAAAAAATCTACAATCTACTTATAAATAAATTCTTATGCAAAAACAAATAAAATTGTGTAAAGAATGTAGCACCAAAAATCGCAAAAATAGCGAAAAAGGCACGAAAAAGGCAAAAAGACATTAAAAAGGTATAAAAAAATTGCCAAAAAGTAGTATAAAAATTCAAACTTTTACTGTAATATATTTATTAATTTTTTCGTTTTTAGAAGATTTCACACAAATAACTGCATAATTTTGAAATTCACAAATTTTTTTATCCTGATAGTGATTGGCTTCCGGAGAAAAACCGTGAAAAATTAGGTTACTCTTCTTAAGAATATTGATTTTTTTTGCTTAAGGGTCTGCTGAAAATGTTTTATTTTTTTCGCTTTTTGAGTTCGTTATTCAAAAAAAACTTCTAAATTGTAAATTTGCCCCAAAAATGTCAAAAAAAGCGCGAAAGAAACCAGAAAACGGTAAAAAGCCATAAAAAGGCAAATAAAAAGCCGTCTTGAGGTTTTAATAAAATTAAAAATGTGTTTTCCTTGGTTTTTAGGCCATTCCGAGCCCGCACAAAAAATACATTTGCCTTAAATTTTTAGCCCTAATAATAATAATGATTTGAATTTCTATGATAAGGACAATTTTCCTGCTAACATTTGGCGGTGAAAAATTGTCCCATTTGCTTTTATTGGTCATTATCTGAAAGATGTATTTATCTCAATTTTAAAAAAAGAATTAAAAATGGCTATAAAATTTTTAAATTAAACCAATCCTTAATAGTGCATTTTCATATGGTCAAGACTCCCATTCTTGGGAGTGCGTTTAGTTTCGAGTTTTGAGCATTTTTCTCATCGAAACCAAAAAATTCGAAATTTCGAGGAATCAAAAGTCGAAATTTCGCCCAGCCCTCTTCTCGATAGGTTTCACTCCTTAGAAACAGTATTTTATGTTTTTTGGTCAAATTGAATGCATTAAACATTTAATACTCGATTCAGTGGCCGAGAGGAACAGAGCCATCCAAATTGCGCACGAAGACACAACCAATAGCATAGAAATATTCATCCGAACCATTTTAAAACGGTAATAGTAATAATTAGGGCGTGGATTTTATGGGTTAAAATCCTAAATATGGCCATATGATATATATGGTAAAGGGACACTTTGCGAGAAAACAACTTCGCGAGGCCATCGCGAAGTGACCGTCCCACTTCGCGAGGATTTTTGGGGTCTCGCGAAATGTCCCAAAATCCTCTTCACGAAGTGTCCTTTTTTTCTACTGTTACCCGGCTATCTAAGGCACCCTTAGGGGGCTTAGGCCAAAAGCACGGTTCATAGGTGCGGGCTGAATATTTTTGCAAATTTTTTAAAATGCAAAATTTATTAATATTGGGCTCGTCGAAGGCGAGACCAACAATAAAAAATTTGCATTAAAAATCAAAAATCTAACAGCACTCATCTATTGAAATTTGAAACGTCCTTCCTCTTATATTTCTATCTAATTTTAACGTGCTTTTATATTTTAAGCCTTAATTTGAAATTTGGTTTTAATTTTTTTTCAAAAATTTTTTTTTTTTGAAAAATGGACATTTCGCGAGGGCTCTTGCGAACTGTCCCAGGGGACACTTCGTGAGGATTTTAGGAGGATTTTAGAATCTTCGCAAAATGGGACGGTCAATTCGCGAGGGCCTCGTGAAGTGGTTTTCTCGCGAAGTGGGTAGCGTTCGATATATATGATATGGAATGAAAACTATCAATATTTTGACTAATAAATATCTCAAAAATGGATTAAAAGAATGAAAAATATAAAATACAACTTGATTTTTGATAAAAAAAAAGAATCCGTCAAAAATTATTTTTTATAAAGAAAAATTGATTAGTGGGTTTTTTTTATTTTTTATATAAAAATGTTACTGATATGTTATAATTGTATTCTATGATGATTGAATAGTTGTCCAAGAATGATTCATAGCATAAATTTAACAAAATGGATTATGAAATCGATGGGATTAATCTGCAAAGATACAATAGAATTAAAATTTTAATTTGGCTATAAAGTAAAATTTAAAGTGAATTTAAAGAATAATTTCCAAAATTAACTTATAAATTAGCTAATAAGAAATTGGTTAGAAGTGGATTGCATTTTTTCCAAAAGGTGAAAATTGGCACAAAATTTTATTTTTCCAAGCCAAGCACAATTTTCTACTTGGCCAATTCGGAAGATCTTTTTTACACATTTCTAGCAGACATACGGACCTATCTTTTGAGCTAGGGTAGCACGCGGGGGGGGGGCCCGTCCCCGACTTTTTGATCCCCGACCCTCATCCCCGCGGGCATTCGGGGTTGAAAATGCTCCCCTAATGAAGAGGAAATTTTTTGAAAACAGAGCACTTGGACAAAATTCCAACTTGGCAAATTGTTGGCGTTCTGTTTTTATTTCTGTTTTTTTTACTTTTGGAGGGATCGCCCCATTCCATCCTATCGGATGGGCCTTTCCCTTCTGCGAATAGGCGAAAAATCGCGACCCACGTGCAAAAAATTAATTGACAAGGGTTTTTTGATATGTAACAAAACCTAAACATTCAAATTTTGGGGTGAATTTCCATTTTGTCCACTTTACAAACTCCCTGATTTCTTAACAGATCCCTATGATTTTTAGTTTATAGATTTGTCAGAATGATCGGAACTGCTATAAAAAAATGAAAATGAATCACATCAGCAGGCTCTGGAGTTGATAGAGGAATCGACTGATCGAAATGATCAAAATTTCATATTAGGATCTGCTATTTTTAAAAAAATTTAGAACATTTTTTTCCGAAGCATCTACATCCATCCAGCGGGAATGGTATATGTTTTCACACTTTTGATTTCTTCTTCATTTAATAAATTGGAATGAGCTTAAATGATAAATATTTATTTTTTCTTAAAAACTAAAAATAATTCACCAATTTCGCGCATAAATTCCTCTTTTTGATCAGCGGAAATCGAATTTTATACAGCGCCGGACCGAGCATTTGGCGCCGATTTACTGGCGAAATTTCCAGCTCTTTTTGACGGCATTGCTCGTCCGCCCAGCGAAGTGCCTAATCGATAAAAAAATCAATAAGATCAATAATTTATCGATTGATTACGGCTCTCCACAATGCAATCTCTCCTTCCCTCCATGGCCTTCTATACATCATCAGTTGGTCCCGTCCAATCAGTTCGCCCAACAATTCCTGATCAATTTCCAGGAATTCATCATTCTCGATCACATCGTACACATTCTGATCAACGAATTCCCAGGATCGGCTAATATTGTACTAAACAGATGTATTAGGTACACTATTTGATTTCCTCGAAAAGAAAGTACCAATATGGCCAATTAATTTAATTTTTCGAAAACCATGCTGGCCAACATTATAAAAGGCACAATATACACTTTAACCGATTTTTGGCCTTTTCAAGATGATTTGAAAAAGAGGTCAAAAGTTAGAGCATTAGTTAATTTTTTCTAACGATGTAATACCTTCAAGGATTTAATATTCAAAAACCATTTTGACCCTGTTGTGGCAGAGAAAGAAAGGATGATAAGAAGTCAAGGATAAAGTCCAGAAGCAGAGAAAGAGAAGACCCTGAGGCAGCCCCCTCCCACTCAGCAGACAACAGCTGGGACAAGGGAGTAAAGCTAATGGTCCAAGGGATTGGTCGGAGGAGTGCGGGTGGCTGTGGTCTAATGGTTAAGAACACCGCTTTGGATCCTTAGCACGGGGGCCCAAGATCAAACCCCCTAGCCCCACCCCACTTTTTCTGGCCAATTCCCTTCGGACACAACATGGTGGAGCTGAAGGATTGAACCCGACTTCTTTGCATGCCAGACGACAACTGCCACCCGACCAGACGGAAAGAAGAGGAGATAGCGAGGCGAGGAGGAATGCCGCCTGACAGAGAAGAAGCAGATAAGCAGCGAAGGGGAATGCCGCTGCAAGAAGCAATGGCGAGGAGTAATGCCGCCAGAGAAGCAGAGAACGGCGAGAGGCAGTGCCGTAGAGAAACAGCGAACGAGGGCGTTCGCTTCATCGAAGGTCGGGAGTGTTGTGACAGAGAAAGAAAGGATGTTAAGAAGTCAAGGAGAAAGTCCAGAAGCAGAGAAAGAGAAGACCCTGAGGCAGCCCCCTCCCACTCAGCAGACAACAGCTGGGCCGAGGGAGTAAAGCTAATGGTCCAAGGGATTGGTCGGGAGAGTGCGGGTGGCTGTGGTCTAATGGTTAAGAACACCGCTTTGGATCCTTAGCACGGGGGCCCAAGATCAAACCCCCTAGCCCCACCCCACTTTTTCTGGCCAATTCCCTTCGGACACAACAGACCCTTTTCGATGAAATGACCAAATACGGGGTTGAGTTGCACTACATTAGATCCATTGATTTCGTAAAGATTAACCAGTAATCTTTACGAAATCAATGGATCTAATGTACTGCAACTCAACTTCCATGTGGCGGTTTTGTGGCGATTTTTTAGGGGATATTTCGAACTAGTCTGGCAGAAAACTTTTTTGTTAGACTTGTTAACCAAAAAGTGTAAAAGGCAAAATTGTTCAGAATTTTATGCTGATTCGAATGGTATAAAAAAATTTTCCGTATTCTAACAAAAAGTCGAAATTTTCCCGAAATACTGAAAAATACAGTTTTTAGGGGATATTTCAAACTTTTTGGCCGAATGTCGGAAAAATTTTTATACCATTCGAATCAGCATAAAATTANAATGGATCTAATGTACTGCAACTCAACTTCCATGTGGCGGTTTTGTGGCGATTTTTTAGGGGATATTTCGAACTAGTCTGGCAGAAAACTTTTTTGTTAGACTTGTTAGCCAAAAAGTGTAAAAGGCAAAATTGTTCAGAATTTTATGCTGATTCGAATGGTATAAAAAAATTTTCCGTATTCTAACAAAAAGTCGAAATTTTCCCGAAATACTGAAAAATACAGTTTTTAGGGGATATTTCAAACTTTTTGGCCGAATTTTGAAAAATTAAAAATACCATTCGAATCAGCATAAAATTATGCACAACTTGCCTTTTATACTTTTTGTCTAACAAGTCTAACAAAAAAGTTTTCGGCCAGACTACAGCATGTGGCTGTTTTTAGCGGTAACGACCTAGCACAAAATTTACCTCATCCTTAAAAAACTGAGCATGTTTCAACAGAAACAACACATTGTTGGCGTCCAATTTCAGATGCTCAACACAAATACTGAAAGCGCCAACCACATTATATTTGTGGGCTAAAAATAAAAATTAATTATTCCTTATTAGCAATATAAAATTCGCTTGTATATAAAGTTACGAGTTTGGTGTCTATCAATTGTTCTAAAATGTGCTATGAAATTGTAAAAAAATCATCTTGAATTGCCAAGTAGGAAAAAAGTTATTTGCATTTTTGGCATCCTGTCTCACACATATTTTTTAATTGTATCTTTTCATTAAAAAATATTATGACCAAGAATGGGATTTATATACTGTATTCTGCGGTCGCCAGAGCAAGGCCGAATTGCATGATCTCCATAGTTTGAATGTGTATATTGAAACGAAATGCATTGTTCGGGTTATAAATCGGTTCAAACGAAACTAGAAAACTGAGTTTGGTGTGAAAAATAGAGCTAATTATTAGCTACAGACTTATGTGAGCCTAAGCCCCTACGAATTGGCCAAGTCTATATAAAAATTCCTTTTCTATCAAAGAATCAAGAACCAGAAACGATCTTTACAAAATTTTGTGACTAACCTGTCACAAAACCTCCTGTGACTAACCAGATCAGACATAATTCATTTTTTACAAGAGTTCCTATTCAATATTCGAGACTCCCAGTAAGAGTGCGTAAGTTTTCTACAAAAGATTTTGTTAAGCTCCTCGAATCCGTTGATCTTACCCCATATTTGACACGCCTCACTCCCGGCGCATGAATCTTATAGGCATTGTTTTACTTTTTGATGATCTTTGCTCACCTGATTATTTATTTATTGCTTGCATATTTTTCTGGAACATCGCCTCAATGGCAGATAAATCAAATCAAGTCTAGAAAAAGTTATGGCCAAAACAATCACTAGCATCGACCAATTTCCAAAAAGGTACCAGCAATGACAATTATTTTGACCATAACTTTTTTAGACTGGGGCAATTCGGATGAGCTTAGGCTCATTTTGTAGCTAATAATTAGTTCTATCTTTTCACATCAAAATCATTTCTCTAGTTTCCGTTTGAACCAACTTATAACCCAAACAATTCTTTTCGTTTCAATATACACATTCAAACTATGGAGATCATATACCATCATTTTTCCACATACTATTTTATATCATAGAAGGAATCCCTATCTATTATTTCAAGAATCTCCCAAAGGCTTACTCTTTATTTCATATAAAATTTCAATTTTCAATTAAATTTAAAAATTAAGGATTATAAACATAATTTTTTATAAACAAAGTTTTATGAAATATTTCAGGGGTCCAGCCGCAGATTTTCACCTGCGTCAAGGACGTCGTACACATTGTGCTCGTCCAACCCGTCCAGCTCATCCGTGTAGATGTACCTTATCAACTTTTCGAACACCTCCAACTTCGTGCCGGACTCCGTAAAAGGCTCCTTCGGGTGTTTGCCCTGTTCGTCGGCGAACCGGAACATTGCCTCAAATACATCCGAGCCCGAAACCAGAACGCCCTTATGGGCTGCTACCAACTGAAAATTGATGATCGGCTTGATAGAATCATAAGGCGCTGGGTTGTTACTTAAAAACCGTAATAATAGGGCCGATTTTTTTTCTAAGGTTGATAGGCAGAGAATAAAAACCATTGTGTAGAATATTTTATGCTCTATCTTTTGGCATTCTTAAATTTTTTTTTTCGACGAAAAAGTTCGAAATTTTTTGAAAATATCACAAAATTGAGCTTCCACAAAAATTTCAAATTTTTTGGCCGAATTTGAAAATATAAAAAGAATCATAAGATAAAGCATAAAATTCTGCACAAGGACGTTTTATACTTTCTGTCCAACAAACTTGGAAAAAAAAGTTTCGGCCAGATTGCCCTATTACCTATGGCGGTTTTTAAATAACGGCATAGCACCTAAATCATAGCGGTGTAGTAGTCTATCATCACTCATTTGCCAAATTTTTGAAAAATCGTATTTTTTCTTAATTATAAAAATAATTTTCATAGAATTCGAAAAACTAAAAAGGCCAAAATTTCTGCTTATCTAAAATTAGCCTACCTTTAGAAGGGTTTGAAAAAATGAGTCTCCATTCTAAAAGATTACCATCTAAATCTTTGTAAAGTAAAATCTTTTTCTAACATTGTCTAATTAAAGCCTTTAAGGATTTCATGTCTTTAAGGATTTCTTCAAATTTTTTCCCATTTTACAATATTTTCACCTCTTTTCGGTCCTCCTCAAGTCCAACCAAAAAGTGCACATTGGCACCCCTTCTGCTGTTGTATAATTCTTTTAGCCGACTTTGTACCGAAGATGGTTTTGTTGTGTACAAGGGGCCACTGTAAGAACATTTTGAAGAAAAATGAATTTGGTCCTTTTCTTATTGATAAATGTCCAAAATAAAATCTTTTCGATATAGAGGGAATTTACTTTATGCCCTTTGGCGGATCTGCCCTGATTTCAGCTTCTACAATAATGAAATCATTGATCGAGTCGTACCAGCTATTTTCCGGATTCATTATGTCCTTAAAATTAACAATCTTAGAATTATTAGAGAAAAATATAAGACCATAAAAAAAATTTAGATCTTACAACTTAAGAGAACGTCTCTAGAAAATAAATAAAAATAAATTATTTAAATATAAATTATTTTTATTTACCCCCAATTTCACTTCATGGGGTCAACAAAAAACTGTCGTTAGCCTGATCTCCTAGTCTTTCTATTCTAGAAATGTTTAAAAATACACAGCTCTCTAACATACGCTTTTAGAACAAATACTAATTTAAGCATTTAAAAAAAGGATGCTTATTAGAGGGGATGATTATTATAATTAGAAAAGATGCTTTTATTAGAGAGAATAGGTATATAAACCATGAGAAGTAGGTCAAAATTTTGCAAAATAATTTAAAATTCATTTAAATTAAGAATTTCTCGTTTTCATGGATTATCTCACCTTGATTGCAATAATTATTTTGCTCTCCGACAAATTTTCTTTGATATGGCATTTATGGTTGTAAAATTCGTTAAAGTGTTTTTCATAATCCATTTTATTCTGCTCAATAGCCACAATTCGTAGGTTGATCGCAACAAAGCAGCTCCAATCGTGATCTAAATTATCTTTACAATGTTCGCTAATTTATTTTATAATTTTATTTACTATTTCTCCATCTGAATTGTTGATTAATAGAACTAAATTATTTTATCATTTTATTTTATTTATTAAAAGGGCCAAGATGCTAGATATGTACCTTCTCACTCTCCCTCACTCTCTAACTCGCTCTCTCTTATATGTTTTTTTAATCGATTTTTACATAAATTATTTATTTTCCAAAAATTCCCTTATAATTGGACGGTTTCGAAGCCCATTTCGACATTTAAGCCCGAATAAAAAGCGCTTTTTTCTAAAATTCAAATGGATATCGGAATCCGATCAGCGTAAAAATCAGCCAGGTGAATTCATTTGTAGATGATAAACGAAAAATTTTTTGACGTCAGCGTCAATAAGCGACTTCAGATGACGCGCTATGTCAAAATGGACGTCAGAATCGGATCCAGCATGAAAAATATCCCGGAGAAGTCGTTTTTAGAAGGATTTACAAAAATTTAATATTTTCAAAAAAAATTGGCACATAAACGGCATCAGTGCCCAACACTCACACATATAATGAATTTTATTATTTTTTATTTTGCATTTTTTCCATTTTACCGCATTGCTTGTCGTCGTCGCACATCGCACTGTACAGAAACGTGCTGGGACATTAGTAAAAAAGTGCAAGTGGGGGCGTTAGTAAAAAAAGTGCAAGTGGGGGCGTTAGTAAAAAAAGTGCAAGTGGTGGATGGAAAAGTTAAAAAGAAAAAGTGCAAATGAGGCGAAATAAAAAATTGCAAATTGTCATAAATTAAAAATAAGCATGACTATAGATAAAATATTTGATTTAAATAAAATATTTTTAAGAAAGGTAATCAGAGTAAAAGAATTATTTAATTTTAAATAAATATAGGGATGGGCCTCTTCAATACCGGGTCCCTTTATTTATTTTTTGTTATTTGATTGAATTAGTTATAACTTATAATAAAGAGTGTGTTTCGGCCCAAACCGTAGACACACAAAGCTAACTTAAAAAACACATCAATCAGCAATAAAAGAAAAAGGCAAATAAGAATTCTTGGACGGAAGAGACTGAGTGTTGCCGGGCCAAGTTGTGGCGGACGAATGATAGCGGACGAGTAATGGCGAACCAATGGATTGGTTTGTTTATATCTAAGGTTAAAATTTTATTTACATATACTTTTGGCTTGAAACACCAGACGGGTCCGAATGGACCCCGTTANNATTATATAAATGGGTAAAAATTCTCAAATATATGAATAAATCAAATAGTTTAAGGTTGATAATGGTCATATCCAAAATTGATAATGGTCATATTTTTAATTTCGATAAGCTTTCGAGAACGCGTTCGCCCAATCCATTGGAATCGTGGAATAGTTTGACAAAGAGGTAATAAAGGGATCCTGCCAGCGTACGACATGCAGCCCTTCCTAATGTTTTGAATTTTTTCCAACAAATATTTGCAGAGAATGATGAACGGGTTATAAAAATACTTTCTGGAAGGTTGAAACCACGGCCTAGAGATAAAGCATATGAACAAGTGGACAATAAAATCCAAAACACCCTTTCAGAATATGAAGTATAAGAAGCTAGCAGGGCTGGTTATTATCTTTCGCCTATTGCCAAATATCGCTTTTTCGCCACCAGACCAGATAGCCCACAAACAGTCGTCCGCCACAACTTGGCCCGGCAACACTCAGTCTCTTCCGTCCAAGAATTCTTATTTGCCTTTTTCTTTTATTGCTGATTGATGTGTTTTTTAAGTTAGCTTTGTGTGTCTACGGTTTGGGCCGAAACACACTCTTTATTATAAGTTATAACTAATTCAATCAAATAACAAAAAATAAATAAAGGGACCCGGTATTGAAGAGGCCCATCCCTATATTTATTTAAAATTAAATAATTCTTTTACTCTGATTACCTTTCTTAAAAATATTTTATTTAAATCAAATATTTTATCTATAGTCATGCTTATTTTTAATTTATGACAATTTGCAATTTTTTATTTCGCCTCATTTGCACTTTTTACTTTTTCATCCACCACTTGCACTTTTTTTACTAACGGCCCCACTTGCACTTTTTTTACTAACGCCCCCACTTGCACTTTTTTACTAACGACATAGCACCGTACAGAAATGCCAAGCTGTTTGACCCTCGACTGTTCGATACATTGCACCACCATTCTCCATGGAATGCCACGGATCAACACCGGCTCACTGTACAGCTGCTGGTCCCGTTTTTTGCAACGCGAAAATGCCGAAAAATTCGCAACTTTGAAGTGAATTAGACCCTCCGCTTTTGCCAATTCTGAAAAGCAAATCTTTGTTGCGTGATAATGAAGTGAAAGAATTCTTAAATACTTTATAAATATGACAGCTTTTAAAAAACATTTTCGAAAGTCTCTATACTCTAATATGGATTTCTGAAGCGTATTGTTATATAGGAAATTTTCATGCAAATATATAAAATTTGCCATAAAATTTCATTTTAGATAATTTTGAAGATTGATTAAAATTTGAAATTTTTTGTTTGAATTAAAATATATTTTCCAAAAAGTTTACCATAATTAGACAAGCTCTGCACATCGGACATCTGACTCCGTGTTCCGTCAGCAAAATTCGGAATCAGGAATAAAAATACAAACATCAAAATTGGTGAAAATTTGGCCATTTAGATGGTGAAAGTTCGAAAATTCGCTGAAAATACCCTTTGGATAATATATTTTATTTTTAAAAAGAATCATCCATTTCTTGACCCTAAGTGCTAAGATAACTAATAAAAAATTTCAAAAAATAACAATTGGAAACTGCCAAAATAGGTAACTAAAAAGGCCAATGGTTTGGAATAAATAATTTCCTGCATAAATTTGGCCTTCTTGCAAAATTTTTTTTTAAATGAATGGAAACTAATGAATGAATGAGCTGCAGTGGAAGAACAAGATGTTATTTCATGCAATTACGAAAAATGACAAATTATGTATTATTTTGAACACCATTAATACAAAAACCAAGAATGAAAATCAATGACTTATTAGGAATATTATGTATCAGAGATTGTTGTATCTATGTATATCTATGTATGCCATGTGAATAAATTCAATAATTAATAGCCATCCAAATTATTATTTCATTTGGTTATATACGACATTGTGGCTCTCGCTATATGGCTAGTGATCAGCTACGGGGATTGATCGAGATCTCGATCGAGAATCTTGACAAAAACTCATCTCGTGAGTCCGAGATTTTGATCGATATACCTCGATCGGCCGATCATTATTCTGACCAAACCTATAGAAATTAGCCGGTATTTTAAATAGGGTTGAGCGATATCGATCCCGGCCGGTATCACGAAGTTCGGGACTCGGGATTGAAATCTCGAAATAGCCAATCCCAACCCGAAGCAGGAATCCCGAATTTCCAGAATTTTTATCCCTGCCGAGATCCCGAAGAATTTTTTTAAAATAATTCATCTCTTGTCTATAAAAACCAAAGTCCGAATTCGAACCCGGAATCCCGAATTTCAATCCTGGACGGGATCTTGCGAATAAAATTTTTTGAAAAAATTACTTTATTGATCTTGAAATTAAAAAAATTGGAAATTTTATTTTGTAATTTTTTAGCTAATTAATTATTAAATTTTGTTTATTCTCACCATGTTCTATGGAAAAAGAAGCAAATGGACAGATGTGCTCGCATGGCTCACTGGTTAATTTGTTTGCTTCGAAACATCTGCTGATTTTGGTTCGAGGAGTTAACTATTTTCTTGTGAGTATAAAGAGTGTTGGTTATTTTCTGATGCCGAACGTGAAATGCCCAAGCATTCGAACCAATTTTTTGAGAGCTTGCAAAAAAATATTCCTAATCACCATCTGCAGCAATATTCGCGAATTTTGGTTCATAAAAATCGCACAACTAATTTTTCATACAGATTTAATTCTTTTTCATTAAAAAATTAATTATTTTATAAAATGAAAATCTGAAAAACCAACAAAAAAAATTATCCAAATTTTTATCAAAAAAATGAAAAAAAATTATGCATAAATTGGAGGAAAAATCCGTTGCAAACATTCCCTTTCTGATGAGCTCAAATTTGGGTACCAAAAGTCTAGTAGAAGCACAACACGATCCTTGGGGCAGCCCTTGGAGCTGACCGAATGCCTGGAAAACATGAAAAAATTTTCTTTTTTCATTGAATTTTTTTTACGGAAAAGAGTCATCAATGACCACAGCCGAACCGGCAGACCAGTGGAACTTCTGAATAGAATGTTTAGGTACTTTTAGAGCCCAAAAATTATGTAGGGGCGAAAAGAGAGGTATGCTGTTCCAGGGAGTTTTTATGGGTTTGGAAGTACTGCTTCTAATTTTTAAAATTTATAAAAAACTTTTTATTTTTTCTTAAACATCATAATGCAATTTTATCTAGTCTAATTGTTTCTAAATTTAATTTATCAATTTATTCTGCAGTCAAAATCGAATTATGGCTTAATTCAATTCAATTTTTGATCAATCCCACTTTTCGATTTCAAAATCCCTTTACCATACCTCTCCTCCGACGACCATGTAGCACTTTTCAGCCGATTCCTGATCCCCCGATGGCACTTGGACACCAAAATGGACCCTCAGGCGTGTGTTGGTGAGGCCCCGATGTTCGGCAATGGCGGAGTTGGCGGGCAACATGGAGACGAACACGTTGCCGAAGAAGCAGTCCGTCAGCAGAGAGCCATCTAGAAAAAGAGATCCATGTAGTTAAAAAATATTTAGGCATATCAAGCTGAAAATTTTTCGGTACTCTTGTTTGTGTCTCCGATTTTTAAAATCCCATTGTATTTATTTGAAATCCAATGAAAATATAAATTTAATTCTTTCACAATCCCGCACTTCACCTGTTTGAGGATTTTTGAGGGTGAAGATGACCAAACATACATCAGTTTTATCAAATTATCAAGTAAGAATAGATGTTCAAATCAATTACTTGATTTTTTGCCAAATCAAAACCTTAGACGTTATATGTCATATTCGGGCCTAGCACCCTCTGAAACCCCCTAAAGTGAAGCCAGGAATTAAAAAATAGGATTTTTAGGATTTTTTGAAATTGGAGACGAAGAGACCAATGTTTTAAAAGTTACTGGGCCATAACTACATAAAAGGCAAAAAATTAGTAGAATTTTATGCTTTATCTTACGGTTTTTAATATTTCGCATTTCAATCAAAACTTTGGAATATTTACTATGTAACATTTGAAAAACCTAAAAATTTTAAAATAATTTTGTGCAAATATTTTAATTATACATTTATGTAGTAAATGCTTTTTATGCTTTTGGCCTAACAAGCTTAGAAAAAAGTTTACAGCCATATTTTGGGAAATTGGCGGTTTTTTAATGCTCTCTCTTTGATTTCGACAATATTTTTCCCGAATTTTTTTCTGTAGAATTTTTTAATTTATATTTTTATATTGTCTTCGGTTAGCTGCTTTTTTGACTAATTAGACAAGAAATTCCAAGGACTAAAGTCTTTAATAGTAGAGTCCAAGTTTTGAGAAAAACCAGTATCAGTACACTGTATACAATACTAGTAGTCGAGAAGTACCAGTATACAGTACCAAAACTATATGGAAAAATTACTTAGTATGATACTGTTTTATACGAAGTTCTGTACTGATTTTAACACGTACAGGGCGAAAACCTAGTAGAAAGTTTACAGTGCTATTTGTAAAATATGTATCGAACTATTACTTTCTAATAAATCTGCAAAATAGGAATAAAACCCATCCGATATAAATAATATATTTTTAAGTAATTTAATTTTAAAAAATTAAACCCGATGAGTCGTCGAGTTTATGCAGCAGAGCGGTCAACCGAGGGCATTCCCGGCACTGTTGGTCTTGCCAGGCGCCCTGGTTGATCAGCGAAAAGGTGAACCAGCTTGAGCCAGAGTCGAGCTCGTCATTGCGCCTCCACAAATAGGCATAGTCCAAGGCCTACAAAAATGGATATTGAAAAAATTTATTTTTTTAATAACCAAATCAAAAAATTTTATATTGAATTTGCTAGGCTATAACCTCAAAAGATATAAGGTATATGTAGAATTTTATGTTCGACTTTCTGCACTTTTTGTTATTAATTTCCTTGAAATTTCTTGAATTTTCGCGAAAAAGCAGATTTTTCGAAAAATAAAAATTATCAAAAAATTAGAAAAACTAAAGGGACCAAAAACTAGAGCAAAAATTCTGCATATATGGCCTAGCAAAGTTCAAAATTTTTTTTATGATTTGGCTTTAAACATTTGGATCCTTGTAGAGGAAACCGTCTAGCACTACACTTCTAAATCTTTTAGGATAAAAATTAAAAAATTTATTTACAGTATCTGATTTTATATATCGATCTTATAGAGAACACATTTTGATAATTTTAAAAAATGAAAAAAATTCCGCCTACCCTATCACATTCTTCCGTAATTGCCACATGATGTTGCTCGAGCAGTTCAAGTTTTGCTATAAAACTATTCGGCAACACCGCTCGCGGCCAAATTGGGCGTTGCGCATCCGGAAAACTCATCCGGAAGAATGACTCGCTGCTGTCCGCGTCATCGGCTGTGAGTGCGTCACGTATGCGCGCGCAATCCGGACGCATGTCATAGCGAGCGTTCCGGAAGCGTTCCAAAGCGGAAGCCAGCTCCTTATAGCGAAATTAATCAAAATGCCGTAGGTGGTAATGCATCGCCAAAATTCCACAAAAATTTCTTTGCACTAATTTAACTCATTAATTAAAAATTCCCTTCTCACGGGAAGGTTCTATGTTTCTAAGCCAAATAAGACATTTTTCTTAGAGAAATCCACATTTTTTTCGATTTTGAGAGAGAAAAAAAACAAATAATTAATAAAATCAGTCGGATTTTGCATTAGTATTTCTTCACAATCTGTCTAATTTTCGCGCTGGAAATTGTTTTTATAAAATAACTGCCTTTTAGACTCAAATTTAAAGAAAATTTTGTAAAAAACACCAAATAAAATTGAAAATTTATCATTCGGTATTTGTATTTTGGCCAATTTTTAACATACTTTTCAAAAATATTTACAATTCAATGCCTCATCTTGTTTTTTCGGTTAGGCTAAAATTAAATAGTTAAAAAAGCAGTTTTTTGCGATATGATAAATCCGAGGTCAGATTCGGGTTTGGCACCTCGAAAATCCATTGATGAAGTGTGGAATTTAGGGATTTCAAAAATCTTTGGACCCCCAACTATAAAGTGCTATTTTTAAAAATCCTCAAAAAATATTAAATCAGTGATTTCTCACGGCATCTTTAGGAATAAAGGGTTCGAATGTTTGAAAAGAAACCTGAGAGTTCCGGTTGCAGCGGACACATCCTGGCGATGTGCAAATCGGGCGATTCCTCCGATCCCGACCATCATCGGAGAGAAAACGACTTGAACACAAGGCAATGGTCAAGTAGAACAGCAAAGGGCTGATTGAAAACAGAATGGACAGGAAAATTAACATTTTCTGAAAAAATATTTTAAAACCACCAGCAGGAGCAGGAAAATTGAAACGAATCCGATCAGGGGTCACATGTGTTGGCTTTTTTAAAGCATTTGCTTTATTTTGGGGGTCAAAACGAATTTTTCTCAAAATTCTCTTATGTAAAATTCCATAAAATGATCAAATTTCTTAAGAAAAAAAAACAATAATCTTTTCAAAATTTTCTCCGGCCCCAGAAAAATGTTTTCGAAACAGGACGTTTGAGCGCGGCCGGTTGAGCGCCAGAGCTAGAAAAATCGTTATAACTTAGCTCAAACGAAAGATGGAGAAACGAGTTTGGTGTCAATAGATAGGTCTAAATGTCTGCTATAAAAATGCAAAAACAAGCATTCTGATTGGCCCATCAGAAACAAAGTTATGGCCAAATCTTTGGCCACAGGTACGACTTGGTGGCTCGTTTCTCCATCTCGTTTCTCCAAACTCGTTTCTCCATCTTTCGTTTCAGCTGAGTTATAATGATTTTTCTAGCTCTGGCGCTCAACCGGCCGCGCTCAAACGTCCCCTACCGAAATGTTTTTTAGGGACTCGGATCCTTTTTTCAAGAAAAAAATGTGCCATCCCTGGCTAATCCAAAATTTGTTAAATGAATATGGATGGATGAATTGGTACGAATTATATTTTCTGCAGGCAAAAGGCCAATTAAAACAATATTTTTAAACAATAAATCATTTCCTTAAATCATTTTTTCCCATAAAAACGTGCTTGCTTTATACTAACGCGCTAGTGAAACAGGACGTTTGAGCGCGGCCGGTTGAGCGCCAGAGCTACAAAAATCATTATAACTCAGCTCAAACGAAATCTGGAGAAACAAGTTAGGTATCATTAGATAGATCTAAATGTTGGCTATAAATTTGCTAGAACGAGTCTTTGGATTGGCCAAGTAAGAAAAAAGTTATGGCCGAATCTTTGGCCAAAATCACGATTTGGTGGCTTAATTTGGCCATAACTTTTTTCTTACTTGGCCAATTGTTAGGGACTTAAGTAGCAATTGGAATATTATCCGAATGGGAATATTCAATTGAAGTTCCAAACAATTAAGAAATATTTATTTTGTAAGAAGTCAATTGGGGAATGCAATTGAGAACAAAATATGAATGATAACAGGAATGATCAATGGGGAAGGGAAATGAAAGAACGGGGAAGCGTGGGATTAAATGTCTCATTTTGAATGATCAAATAGGCGCGCTTCCGCCCGAACACCTCCCCTTTTAAGAACCGACGTAGTCTTCCGGAGTCGGACTATCCTCAGTGCTTCCTTCTAAAGGGTTCCGGGGAATACCTAACTGGGGCCCGGCGATTCCGCTCGGGGTAACGCCGGACCATGGGAGAGTGCGGAGCTGGTGGGACTTCCACGACTTCCGGTTGGGCATTTCCTGCTGCCGGTGGATCCATCATCGGTTGCTCAACCGCGAGTTCTGCCATCGAAGGCGCAGGGAGACCAAATGCATCGTTCAAGATGGCCAGTGGCTCATCGTCCTTTCCTCGGTGTGCCGGCTCCGCAATTGATTTGCGTGATACCTGCTCCCAGTCCCGTCGGGAAAGCACACATCGTAGATGACCCCGGTGCATCGGGTGATCCTTCCGGCTCTCCAGTTCTGCGCGAGACGGTGGCGGGCGAAGACCTTTTCGTCGATCTGGAAGACACGCAGCTTCGTTCCAACCCTCCGGTTGAACTGCCGTTCCATCTGCTTGTCTCGCTCGGTCGGAATGGGTGGTGGTGGCATCAGCAGACCCGGTGTTGTACGCGGCCGGCGACCCATGAATGCTTCCGCTGGACACAGTCCATTTGGCAGAGCATCGTTCCGCGTCGTCCGGTATGTCGCCAAGAAAGTTTCGATGACTCTCTGGTCAGCTGTCCCCTCCCCTTTTAATTTCCTGAAAGCCCGTTTGAGGGTGTCGACAAAACTTTCCGCCTGCCCATTTGAAATGGGACTATTCGGGGTGGTAACGACGTGTTCTATGCCATTTTCAACTGTGAAACGCGTGAACTCCCTGCTGGCAAATTGTGTTCCATTGTCCGTAACGAGGACTTCTGGAATGCCATGTCGGGTTAAAAGATGGCGCAGTTTCTCAATGGTAGCTGCTGAAGATTTGTTGCGCATTTCAAGGACCTCGGGGTACTTCGAAAAAGCGTCAACAATGACGAGAAAATTCTTTCCGGAAAATGGTCCGGCAAAATCCACGTGAATCCGCTGCCATGGGCCTGTCGCTTTCGGCCAAGATTGGAGCGGTGGCTTCACTGGCGCTCTCAGAGACGCGATGACAGATGGATTTTGGTTTCTTCCGTTTGTTTTGGGTTCCATAGCCTTGGCTTTGACAGGCTCTTGGCTGCACATATTGCTGGCATGTAGCCGTTCCTTGATCTGTTTGAGAAGCCCAAATGCGTCCATGGTCTGTACGCTCAGCAAGTTCAATGATCCCCGCTTGGCCACGTAGAACTCCTGTTCAGTCGAATTTCCTTCAAATTCGAACGTGCCAATGCCTTTCCGGATGAAGGCATGCTGGGTACCATCGTACATTTTCGCTCGCTCGCTGCATTTAGTGGTGGCCGGGGATCCGATGGACACAAATGTCGCTTCATCGATCACATTGACTTCGGCCCCACAGTCGAGCACGAACTGAACTGGCTTCTTATTCAGCTTCACTTCTATCCGAAGGAGTGCTGGTGCATTATTATGCTTCAATGCTGTTGCCGTGACTCGCACAAGTCCCAGATTCTTGGCCTCTTCCTCCTCATGTCCCCTTGGATGGTTCCTTTTCCACTCCTGGACCTTTTCGCACTGGGACTGGAGGTGGCCCTTATGGTTGCACATCCGACAAACAGTGTTCCGGTGGCTGCAATCGGCCGCAAAATGACCTTTTCCGCATCTCCAGCAAGGTCGCGGAGGTACATGGGATTGGCCCTTTGGGCCCTTGCGTTGCGATTCATTTGAACTGTCACGGCTGCTCTTCCCCTTTTTGAAAGCATTCACGCTTTTTGAGGCGGAAGGCACTGACTCGACCAGTCTTGCCTCGGACATGGTGGTCATAAAGTTGATGCAATCCTCTATGACATCGTCATACTTGACCCTGTCCCCATCTTGGGTGAGCTTGGTGAGGATGCGCTGCCTCAATGCCGCGTCTCTTGGCGACTTTAGGGCCATTAAAGTCGCCAAGAGACGGGGGGGCCATTGGACTTCACGTCGACTGCTTCTACGGAGCGGGTCCACCCCCGAAAGGGGCCAAAGGTCGACAACACCTACTCCACACCTCGGAAACGACATCGTCGACTCCATGTGGTTTTTTCGCCCCCCGACGCAGCTGATCCAGCTGGCTGGCGTCGGGTCCTTCTTCTGATAGCTGGTGATGTCCACCCAAATCCGGGACCTGGCCTCACGGTTGGTTCTCGGGCAGTCCGCCGGCAGGCCCCACGGGATCTTCCAGGGCCTGCCAGTACCTCAGTGGGTTCTGGGGCGCAGGCCTTCCCGCCAGCACAGGGGAACCCCTCTGCTAACGACGACGACAACGGACTGACCCGTACCATTCGGTGGGCGCCAAAGCACCCGTCGACCAAGGTGGACTTGGACCATTTCAAAATTTTGCAGTTGAATGCTAACGGGATCGGCGGCAAACTGGATGACATCCTGTGCTTCATGCACCTAAACAACATCCTGCTAGCGGCGATCCAAGAGACAAAGTGGGCCCCCAAGAATGCAACTCCAAAGCGGCCAGGCTACTCTTTCGTGCGACTAGACCGAACCGACAACCCGGACAACCGCGGCGGTGGTCTCGTGTTCATCGTTAACGACAAAGTGCCCTTCCACTTGTCCAAAGACTACACTATCAACGACGAACACAGCGAACTCCAGTCACTGGTCATCCATGCCACCAACGGGCCGGTTGTCGTTCATAACATATACGTCCCCCCGGCTGCTAGCTGCTCCCGCGGCTTCGTCCCCAGCCTCAACTTCCTGGACGATAAAGACTACTTGCTGCTTGGCGACATCAACGCCCACAGCAACCTTTGGGACAACACCGCGGAAGATGCCCGTGGATCAGCAATCGCTGAACAGCTAGACAGCGTCGATGCTGTCTTCCTCAACGACGGCCAACCAACCCGCGTGGCGTCAAGGCAAGGCCAGGTAATCTCCACGGCCCCAGACATTACCCTGATCAGCGGTTCCCTGGCTCCCTCGGCAACCTGGTCAGTCGTTCACGCGCTGGGCAGCGACCACCTTCCCATTGTCGTCACCTTAGCAACGGCTGTCCCCACCGTCCCCACTCCGCGACGACAGTTCATCAACTTCAATAAGGCCAACTGGGACGCGTTTGCCAAGGACGTTGACGACACTCTGTCAGGCCTTCCACAGCCCGACAACGTGAACAACGGTGAGATCCGCCTCCGGACCGCCATCCTTAAAGCTTCAGGACGCCATCTCCCGGCCGGCCGCATCCCAAAAATGCGCCCATACCATCCTCCTGAAGCCATCACTCTAGCCAAGGAACGAGACAACATCCGCATCCGTGACCCGACGAGCCCCCGGATCGGACAGCTCACCAAACGCATTGCTGCTGCCGTGGCAACATTTCGCCGCTCCATTTGGCTCGACTACTTGAAGGAGTGCAAAGCCGGCACCAAGAAGCTATGGGCCGCGATCAAGAGCATCAACGGTGCTGAGCCACCAAAGAACAACAACCCACTGATCTTCAATGATGCTCCGTGCCTAGACAACAACAAATGTGCCAACAGGCTCAACGCCTTGTTCCACCAACGACCAAGCGGCAAACCTTGCAGTTCAGGTCGAGCAGCCAAGCGACTGATCACCGCCCAGGCTAAAACTGCTACGCACACACCATGGTCGGCTGAAGATGTGGCGGAAGCAATCGATGCTTCCCAACCCTCCAAAGCCCTCGGCCCAGACAACATTTCGGCACTGCATCTAAAACACCTTGGCCCAATCGCCCATCGGTACTTGGCGGCGCTCTTCAACAAGTCAATGGAAACCGGCTTCATCCCCCATGTGTGGATAAAGGCCCGCGTCATTCCCCTGCCAAAACCCGGCAAAGACAACAGCGCACCGGACTCCTATCGACCCATCAGTCTTCTGTCGCCAGTCGCTAAGCTTCTGGAGCGACTATTACTTCCGGCACTACAACAACACCTGCCTGTCCCCGATCATCAACACGGCTTCCGCAAGAAGCGCAGCACGACAACAGCCCTGATGGACATCCACCGGTTCGTCACCGACGGCCTCAATCGTCGCCAACCTGTCGAACGCACTGTCGCGGTCGCGCTGGACCTGTCCAAAGCGTTTGACACCGTCGACACACGTCAATTGATGACCGACATCGCGGCAACTGACCTCCCTCCACTCGTCAAACGATGGACCGTGAGCTATCTGCGTGGACGACAAGCCAGGGTCGAATTCCGAGGAGTCACCTCCAAGTCTCGCGTTATCAGACAAGGCGTTCCCCAAGGCTCTGTTATCAGTCCTGCTCTGTTCAACTTCTACACGGCGTCGCTCCCGGAACCCCCAGCTGGCATTCACATAACAACATACGCCGACGACATCACAGTCCTGGCCAGATCCACCAACTACGAAGCCGCTGGCGCTGCCATCAGCGACTACTTGAACAACAGAATTGTTCCGTGGCTTGAGGCCCGCAAACTCCGTCTGTCAGCCCCAAAAACAACGGCAACAGTCTTCACGACTGCCACAATTGAACACCGCGCCGATCCTAAAATCTAGGGTTGATCTAGACCGGTTTAAAACCGGTACCCCCGGTTTTCGGTTTGGCCGGTTTAGGGACCCCCGGTTTTCGGTTTCGGTTTTGCCCTGACCCCCGGTTAACCGCCGGTTTTACCGGTTTTTCAAAAATTTGCCAAAAAATCAATAAAAATTCAAAAATTCAAATTTTTCCTCTTCAAAAAGATGCCGTAATGCATGAATATCTTCGAACACAAATAAATTGAAAGCAAAATATAGCAGGATGCCCATCGAAAATTTTTCAAAATCAGAACATTCAGTTCAAAAAAACAGATTTCATAGCTAAAAATCAGAACATTTTGTAAAATGCTTTTGTATCAATTGTAAATCAATTTATTCGTGTAAAATTATTTCAAATATCGCATTTCTNGGGGAGATAGGAGAAATATTTTCGAAGGGGCGTGTTTTGGCGGCCCGTTAGGGCCGCCGAGGAAAATTTCATTTTTTTTTATTTTCTTGAAAACTGATCAATTTTTTGCGTTTTATGGAGAAAATTCATGGTAATATTGTGGAGTCGGGGGGAAAATTTTTGGAATTTCAGGCTTCCTCCTTAGGGAATTTGGTCAATTTTTAAAAATATTTCTTTCTATAAAGATAAAAAATTTATGTTAAAGAGCTAGTATTTTATATTGTTATAATTTTTGCGTCCCCGAAGTGCTCGGAAAATTGGGTTTTGCTTTTACTTCGTAAAAAATACGAGTTCCGAGCAGTAGCCCCTACTGAGAGGACATTTAAAAATCTGATTTTTCAATCTTTGGCAAGTTTTTAAAGAAATTATCATTGCAAGTAATGCTGGCGGCCCCGATAGGGGCCGCTGAAGAAAATTTGAAAAAAAAATTAGGTCGCAATCTTAAGAAATTTAATCATCTGGGGCCCTTGATCTTACCCAATTTTCTCTAATTTCTCATTCTTAGGGGTGTATTTTCAAAACCGAAAAACCGGCGGTTTTGGGTCCCGGTTTTCGGTTTGGCCGGTTTTGGGACCCCCGGTTTTCGGTTTCGGTTTTAGGGCCAAAAACACCGGTTTTCGGTTTCGGTTAACCGAAACCGAACCGGTCTAGATCAACCCTACTAAAATCACCATTGGCAACGTCGCCATTAAGACTACCAAGCACCCAAAGATTCTCGGTGTCGTCTGGGACCCTTCTGTAACGTTCAAGGAACACGCATCCACCGTCCAACAGAAAGTCGCAAAAAGAACAACGTCCTAAAGGCACTTGCCGGTTCGTCATGGGGCAAGGAGAAGGAAGTCCTTTTGACAACGTACAAGGCCATCAGCAGAACTGTCATTAACTACGCGGCTCCAGTCTGGTCCCCCCAACTGGCTGATACGCATTGGACCAATCTGCAGCGCTGTCAGAACACCGCCATCAGATCGGCAACGGGTTGCACGCTGATGTCGCCTATCGACCACTTGCACAACGAAAGCCTTATGTTGCCAGTCAGGGAGCACAACTACATGTTATGCAAACAGTTCGTCGTCAAGTGCCGCCAACCATCCCATCCAAACTACCTTGCCACTAACAACGTTCCAGCCAGGCTCATGAAGCAGACCCTTTCATCCAAATTTTGGAAGGACGTCAGCACAGCTCTGGAGGCCGCGGACAACGACCATAACAAGTGCAACACCGCGATCCACACAACAACAGTTCAGTCTGCCAGGCAGCGACAACGGAGCACTGTACTGGGCCGGCCACCCCCTCCCATCAGTCCCAGTGAGAAAGAGCTGTCCAGAGCCGCTCGCACCAAGCTGGCGCAACTCCGTTCAGGCTACTCTCCTCTGCTCAACAACTACATGAAACGACTTGACAGAACAGTCCGCGATGCCTGCCCACTCTGCAACCGATCCCCGCACAACGTTGACCATCTCTTTAAATGCCGAGCGAATCCGACAACTTTGACAACTACAGATCTATGGACAAACCCCAAAGAAGTGGCGAAATTCCTCAAACTGGAGCCCGACCCCAACCAGACATGAAGGATGTGGCTACAACAACAACTTTAGGGCCATTAACAGCATCAAACAGTTAAATTGCTGCTCCTTTAGCTGGCTGAACTGGAAATCCCTTAAAAGTTTCTTGTGCCTGTTTACAAATTGGCGGAAATCTTCATGGTCCTCTCTGCTCGCCCTTAAGCACTCATAGCGATCAACGAAGATGGATTGCGGACGAGCAAACAGTTTTCCCAGGTTTGTGACAGTTTCATCAAATGAAAATTCCGTAACCTTTTTAGGCAAGCAGAACCTGGTGTACTCACTGAACGCTGTCTCCGAAAGCTTGTTCATCAGCGCCTTTACTTTTAGGTCGCTGGACAAGTTCGGTGCCGCACAATCAATGGCGAATTGGAAACGATCGATCCATTCGCTGACGCGGCTTTTGTCATCGCTGGGCTCGAAAGGTAGGATGTCTGGCAGCGGAGGGACGAGTGGAGCCTGTGGATGACCGATGGCAGCAGCGGAGATTTGCGCCCCAACATTGGCTTGGCCTTGCTGCTTGATTAGCTGTGCCATCATCGCCATCAGGTCCTTCATTGTGACCTCCGGTTGTGCCATGTTTCAATGGATGTTGCTGCTTGACTGCTCGGATGGAAGTTCGTACGAGCTATGCACGCGCTACAAGCTTGTGCAAAGCGATCGATGATGCTCGAGCTAGCTACAAGCTAGACAACAACCAATTACAAATTGGCGCGAGCGAAGAAGATCGGAGTGTGTGTAGACTGACAAGGACTCACCTAGAGTGCTTGTCAGACCGCTTCCTCTGACAATTATCGCCTAGATAATTGCCAGGAATTTGTAGGATGAAACAGCTACCTCTGATTAATATCGCCTAGATACTAATCAGGAATTTGTTGATCAAAGCGGTGATTGAATTCCGGATTCCTGTTGGTGGGGAACACAAAAAATTTTTTTTACCGATTTTTGAAGATTCCGAATTCCTGGGATTTTCCACGCCTGAATTCCTGTTGATACGGGCGTCGCCAATTATGTTAGGGACTTAAGTAGCAATTGGAATATTATCCGAATGGGAATATTCAATTGAAGTTCCAAACAATTAAGAAATATTTATTTTGTAAGAAGTCAATTGGGGAATGCAATTGAGAACAAAATATGAATGATAACAGGAATGATCAATGGGGAAGGGAAATGAAAGAACGGGGAAGCGTGGGATTAAATGTCTCATTTTGAATGATCAAATAGGCGCGCTTCCGCCCGAACACCAATCCAAAGACTCGTTTTAGCAAATTTGTAGTCAACATTTAGATCTATCTAATGACACCTAAATAATTTCTCCAGACTTCGTTTGAGCTGAGTTATAATGATTTTTCTAGCTCTGGCGCTCAACCGGCCGCGCTCAAACGTCCTGTTTCACTTGCGCGTTAGTATAAAAACCCCAAATGCACGAAAAACATCAAAACGACTGCCAAATGACAGAGAGCAACGCTGCTAGGTAGTTACCGCTAAAAACAGCCACATGTTCCAGTCTGACCGAAAACTTTTTTCTAAGCTTGCTATATAAAAGTATAAAGAGTAAAGTATGCAAAATTTTGCACTCTATCAACTTGTATTTTTAATTTTTCGCAATTCGGCCAAAAAGTTTGAAATACCCCTTAAAAACTTTATTTTTCGGTATTTCGAAAAATTTGAACTTTTTGGCCGAATTTCGAAAAATTAAAAATAACAGGAGATAGAGAATAAAATTTTTGTACTTTCATCCTAGCAAGCTTAGAAAAAAGTTTTAGGCCAGATTAGCCCATTTTCCGTAGATAGGCCACGCGACCATTTGGGATTTTATAGCCTTTATTTCCTCTAAAATTATTTCCTATAATCCTTATTTCATCTAAGCCTTGTTTCCTAATAAAATCTTTTCTTTTTGTAGTGCTTATTAGCACCGATTGGATTTGGGGTTTTTTATATTAACACTCAAGCACTCTTAACATATGTGTGCTGTAACTTTGCTAGTAGGGGATCGGGATCTCGGCCGATTTTCGGGATCGATTTACCGGAGTCGATCCCGATCCCGAATATCCCTAAAGCTGATCCCAATCCCGAATTTCAAATTTGGGATAGGAATATTATCCCGAAATCCCGAGTAAAATTTCGGGTTTTGACTACAGTGCAAATGCAAAAATTTAAGCAAATAATTCGAATATTGCCTAAAAATTTCAAAAACTAATTAAAAAAGTGGTAATTTAATCAATTAAAAGAAAATTTTCATAGGCAAAAAATTGTTTTTCTTCAAAAATCGGGATTTGGGATCCCGGCTTCGGGATCGGAATTGGCCATTTCGGGATTTTGACTCTGAAACTTCGGGATCAAGGCAGGGATCCCGATTCCTTCAAACTATTCATCAATTTACACTATCTTCTCCAGTGGGTTTTTCTTCTTTTCGGTCACCTCGGGATTTCGATTGTTAGGGGATCGGCCCTTTTCCATAGATCGTTGGATGTAGAATGAGCCTCATAAGTCCTTTTTATCCTTCTTACAATAGATAATTGTTTATTTTTATATTTTTAATTAATTTTACAACCAAATGAAAGAAATTAAAATTTAGCAATTTCCGTTGAAATAATTCATTTTAAACGACCTCCTAATCTTCCTCATCAATCTCAGTGCATTTCACCCATTATTGACAGTAAATAAGCACTTATTTAAAAAAACAATTTTTTTATTTATTGTGGGTAAAAAGTGACATATCACTAACTATTGAGGAGGTTTTCAGCCATTGAGGAAGTTTGTTTTCAGGAATTTTTTCATTTTATTACAATTAATTGAACATGTTTATAATCCTCTAAGCTACATATGTATATTTATCAACATACAAAATTTACGCCATAAAAGGAAATATTTGATAGATATATATCTTAGAAACAAAATATTGAAGAAAAGATCCAAAAAATGGAAAAGCTCATAGAATAAAAATGGTTACCCGACATTTGCGCCCCATCTCTTGTGTCAAAAAATAGAGCAAAAAATTAGCTATAAAATGAGCCTAAATCCATTCGAATTGGTCCTGTATGAAAAAGTTATGGCCCAAATAATTTGATTTTGACCAAATTCCCAGTATTCTGGCCATAACTATTTTCAGAGTTCTCCAATCTGAACGGGCTTTGGCTTATTTTGTAGCTAATTTTTCCTCTATTTTTTGGCATCAATCATTTTTCTAGCTTTTATGTGAACCGACTTATATAATGTTGGGACGCAAATGTCGCGACACGAAAAAATATGATTATACTGTTTAATTTATACCGATACCGATCTTCATATAATTTCTTTTTAATCTTTATCTTTCGTTTTCTCATATTCGTCCCATTATTTTGCTTTCTTTTCAAAGTGCAGTTTCATTTTCTCTAAATTTATTATATTTTTAAACGTATTTTAATTTTAATTCATACATAAATGAGCATGGGAATTTCTAACTTTTGGTTCGAAATTCGAACAAAACGTTAGAAATATTCCACATAAACCCTATTTTTGTTATTTTCAAAATTTTCCAACTTTTTGGCCAAATTTCGATAAACTAAAAAACCAAAGATTGAGCATAAAATTCTGCATAATGGCTTTTTATAAATTTGGCTAGAAAATTTCAAAAAAAGTTTCCGGCTTTTTTTGAAATTCGAACAAAAAGTTCGAATTTTCCCGAAATTTTGTATTTGGCACTATTTTTTAACCTCCTAGCACCCTATATCAGGGACTTTTATTGAAAATGCCCTAGAAATTTTGATGCAATTATTTCTAGTTAAGTTGTTGGTGTGGTCCTTACTCCTTACTCAGGATTTCTCTCGATACCAGCAGGAAATACCCGGACTTTTACTTTTTGTAAAAAAGCACCCCTAAAATAGGAAATTTGGGAAAATTAATGCTATAAGCTATAATATTCTGAATCACCAATTAGATTGCCCAAAAAATGATCAAATTTTTAAGAATTGTGTTAAGTGCGAAAAATTTTGTCCGGTGGCCCTTCTCGGGACTCCGCCTCTCCAAAATACAGTGGATTTCTTCGTAAAAACTTTTTGAAAGCGAAAAGTTACCAATTTCACGGAGAAAAATTTCACGTGCTCCGATCCACCTAGCCGTTATAGTGGTCTCTCTCATCCCACTCTCTAACCATATTTCGTCGTCTGCACTCTCTCCACAAATCATACTATCTCACCGCCTGTCAATATTTCCATCCCCATTTCATGCCTTTTCATTTCCTACCCAATCGCTTACGACCATACCGCGTTGAAAACACGCCATCCCGTCCGATCTGGCAAGTTAAGCAACGCTGGGCCTCCTTAGTACTTGGAACGGAGACGTCCTGGGAATCGGAGGTGTTGTAAGTTTTTTTATTTTTTTTAAATTTATATTTTTATATTTTACACAAAATTATTTTTACAAATAATTTTTGAATTCATGCTCCAAAATAAAATATTCAAGTCTTGTAAGCTTTTTTAATTTTAAATCTTTTTTGGCAAAGATTAAGAATGTTGTAAAATTTTTAGTGCATAGTATATTTAATTTTTTCGCCATTTATTTAAAATAAAAAATTCAATTATTTTTATTCAATTATGGGAAGAAAAGTAAAACACAACCTATAAGTAAATCAAGAGGATGAGATCATTTTTTCAATGTGTATTTATGTTTTTGTTAGTAATTTGACGACGGCATCATCGTTGTTGCAGCAGTCCCTTGCGGAGGAGGTGGTGCCACAATTGAAGGCGGTCTCATCCTAAAAAAATACAATGTTGTTTCCCCACTACAGTATCAAAAATGGCGTTTACATAAATCACACAAAAATGCATTACTTTAGCAAAAAATTAAAAAAAATCTATTGAGCAATTAATCCTTTTATCAAATGGGATTTATAAATAACAAAAAACAGCCCAATATTATTTTTTTTATTTTTAACTCTCAATTCATTATAATTTTTCCGATAATTTCAACATTTTTCGTTGTAATCCATTCAACAACAAGTTTTTCAGTCCAAAATTGTTGCTCTAGAAAATAATTCGAAAAAATAAAAAGGTAAAAATTATTATATGTACGGTGCTATGTCGTTTAGCGAAAACCGCCAAAATGGACATTTAGAAGAAAATGCCGGAAAATGCCATGGCGAAAACCGCTAAAATAAATAATAAAACAATTATTTATCAAGAAACATTAATAAATTTAACAGTAAAATATAGTCAAAAGAAGTAAATAAAATTTAAAATATTTACACATAAATATTTTATCTTTTTGCCTAACTTACGATTTTTCAGGCATTTCGTGTCGTTTATTCTATTCACACTAATGATTTGAATTGTAACTTTTAGTTGTTATAATAAAAATAATTTTCTAACCGATTTTCGACAAAATTTTCATTTATTATTCATTTTTCTAAGAAATAAATTTCCTAAACAAACAATTCCATGAATTTTTTAATTTTTTCTCTTTTTTTGGCGCTTTTGGCTAAAACTCCCATTTTGTCGGTTTTCGCCGAAACGATTCAGCACGTATTATGTACAAACTTTTTTGCCTATTATATGGAGCATACTTCAAAAAAAGTGTAAAGTTATTTTGTCATTTTTGACCATTTGACATTTTTAAATATATAATTTTTTTCTACGATTTTACTCATTTCTCCGCGCTGTGTCCCTTGATCCTCGGAGTTGGTAGGGCGGGACAGCCACCTGGCACGCCATTTGCATTCCGTACAAATTTGGCGCCAAATTCAAATTCAAATTGAACGGCGGAAACGGTTGGCCATTTTGGGAGGTAAAATAGGGCGGCGGTGGAGGAGGAGGAGGAGAGGCTGGGGGCTCGCGTCCTGGAAATTACAAAAAAAAATAGCGGATTTTCTTGTAAAATTGGTGCCATTTTTATTTAGCGTTTCTTGAAATGGGTGCACCAGTTTTCACCCCAGCGCTTTTCACCCCCACTCTAGAAAAACGATCATAACCTTTTTCAGGTAAAACATAGAGAAATGAGTTTGGTGTCAAAAGATAGCCCTAAATGTCTGCTATAAATTTGCAGAAAGAATTATTCGGTTTGGCCAAGCTGAAAAAAGTTATGGCCAGACCATTGGCCAAAACCATGATTTTATGGCTTAACTTGGCCACAACTTTTTTCAACTTGGCCAAATCGGTTAGTTGTTCTTATAATTTATAGCAGACACTTAGGGCTATCTTTTGACAGCAAACCCATTTCTGTATGTTTTACTTGAAAAAAGTTATGATCATTTTTCTAGCGCGGGGGTGAAAACCGCGGGGGTGAAAAACGTTGTTTCGTCTTGAAATATCCCTAAATAGGTCATCAAGAACCGTTAGTAATTATTTGGCCATAATAAAACTTGTCGAATGTTAACTTCGAAAAGTTTTGGAATTTTCCCTTAGTTCATACAGGACCCGATTAAGTAAAACTAGGTACAATTGCATTTTTGTTAAATCTGCAATTATTTTTAAATTTTTAACAAATTTCGCTCACTTTCTTCTTGTACCACCGGCCCTATGCTGGAGTAGTAATACTCATCGGCATCGTTTGAGGAATATGTGTTGCTGTGGCATTGCGAGGATGATGAACCCGTGGAATTCTGAAAAATTTAAGAACACCTTATTTTCTCCCTACTTGACCAATGTTGAATGCAATTTTTTGTGGAAAAATTGAATTTTAAAATTTATATTGTCCTTCTTTCCCCTTAATTCTTTGTAAAATAATATTTTGGGATTAGAAATTTTTTAAGACATTTAAATCTTTGATGTTTCAATTTTCCTGCATTCTAAAAACCAATTCAGAATTTTCAAAACATTTGTGTATACCATAAAACTTATATTTTTCTTATATTTTTCAACCCTCCTCCAGAGGGGGCGGGGAGTCTATTTACAGGGGGTTCAATTGCAGGGTGGTTATAACTTATAATACAGGTTTTACGGTATTCAAATGGGCACGAAAATTTGATTTTTGGACCCTTTTATTTAGAAATTGGACCATTTCCCAATTTCCGATTTCACCCTCTACAAAGTTGAACCGAAGGTTGAGAAAAAATTTTTGTTTGAATTTCAAAAAATACCTTCAAAGTCTGTCCATTTCGAGCATTTTGGTTGTTCATTCCAGGATCATAAGCAATTAACGATTCGGTGCAGGACGATGATCCGGGTATGTAGATCGGTTTGGGTCCCGTACTAGATGTCGAACCTCCTTTATTTGAGCGCTTTCCCCT
>LDKF01000665.1:33568-54677 GCA_001026735.1 Rotylenchulus reniformis | reverse complement strand
GGTCGGCAAATAATTAAGCGGAGGGGCGAGAAAAGAGCTGAAGAGAAGGAGATGAGGAAGAAAAAAGAGAAGAAAAGAGAAAGAATGGATGGACAATGACGCAATGGGCGGCGATTTGAATGGACGAAGGAGAGGCTTTAGGGGAGGGGGAGGGGGATTAGTCGGGATTCGGGAATGAAAGGGGCGGACGGAGAGCAAAGCGAAGGCATGCAGTCTGTTCTCGACACTTGCATGGGAACTTTGGGGATTTGGGATGAGTTTGATGAAGGGGTTAGCGGATGAAGGTGTTGATGGCACAAAAAAGGAATGAGCCGGCATCAGGATCGACAGTATCGAGGGACCAAACCGATCGACAGGATGAGGGTCATTTGAATTTAAGGATGAGGCAAATGAAGATGTTGGATAAAGGGAAGGCAGAAGGATGAACAACTTCTTGGGCCGGATGAATGGATGAAGTTGGCCCGTCCATTCCTGCCCCTTCTCCTTGGTGGACCTTTCCTTAGTCCCCGTCCGTCCATTTGGCCTTTCCTCTTCCCCCTCCCCTCGTCCTTTTCCGCCGTTGCCAAATCTGTGTCCGCCCGAATGGCCCACCCCAAAATGAATAATTCAAAGGGCCGTAGCCCTTCGGTGAGGGGGAAGGATGGGAAGAGATTTCACGGGTGGATGGAGGGCAAAAACGGGGGAAGAAGGAGGAAGGAGGAAGGGGGAGGAGGGAGCAGGAACAGGTGCCGGATGAGGAGGATGAAGATGAGGAAGACGAACGGAAGGAAAGGGGAAGAGGATTATTGCCTCGGATGATTGGGGGGGCGGAAATGGCCCCGAGGCCATCGGAGGACAATATTCTCCTCCAGGGCATGGGTTTTCTGATGATGAAAAACCCCAATATCCTGGGTGTGTGGGTTTTTGGGTTTTTGATGTGACTATCCTGCCCCCCAAATCGACCAAAATGGCGAAGGAGGAGGGGGAGGAGGAGTTAATTCCCCGTGTGGAGGTCATCGCCCGATGTGGCGAGCAGCATGTATGTGCTATGTGCTGCTGCAGTTGCCGATGGTTCTTCGCGCAAGTACCATCCAATTTTTTGCTTCGCTCATTGGGAATGAACACAAATTGTGGTTGCCGGGGGGGGGGNGGGGAATGGGGAGTGCATTCGCAATAAAAATCCGCGCGGAACCATCCCAATCGAAGAGTCAGGCAGTCCGATGATCGCCCACTCCTCTGGAGAACATCAATACCCTTGTGCAGAGATACACTCAAATGCCAAATTGCTACAGAGACAATACACAATTAGGCTCCGAATTGGTTACAATTTCATTTTTTGTCCGAATTTGATATGGGTCCACAGTTGGTCCATTTTTATGACATTATTTCGTCATTAAAATCCAAGTAATAAATTCGATCTCTAATGAATTCCAACAGAGATCATCGCCATCCCACTCCAATTGCGCGGATGTGGACAATCCAAAAGTCCATCATTTTGCGGGCGGAAGTTGATCCCCCTCCACTTTTGGGTGATGGATGGGTTTGGGGTTTGGGGCGCGCATCGCGCAGATTTTACAATGTCCGAGCACATTGGGCGCTGTATTGGGGGATTGGAGGCCGTAAAAAGTCGTAATCGGAGGCGCAGGGGCAACAATTACAGTTGGGGAAGATGATCAACAGAAATGGGGGTAATAATTCCGGATGCCCAGATGAGTCCGGGGAATTCCGGATCAATGCACAGCATGGCACCCTTCCGGAATGCCAAAAAAGTTCCCCTTCCCTCCTCCTCCTCTCCTTCCCATACCATTTTGGCAACTCAACTCGAATTCCTTTGGTGGAAGAGAGTGTCCAGCAGCATCCAGCAGTCCGTCCAACTCCTTCCGTTTCCGCGTAATCGGTCAAAAACAAACAATGCCCCCGAGGGGAAAGGTGGACTGGGCGAGGAGCAAGCACTAAGACAGCCCACAGGGTCCATTCATTCGCTCACTTTCGGTGCCCCCGGGGGCACTCGCGCAAATTAATCGCCCGAGGGCAAAGGAAATGGCAAATGGACAAATAGAGCCAAAAAGTTGGAGGGACAGAGACACTGGGCCAATTTGGGATGGGAAAGGCCAAAGTTGGAGGGGAAGAAATTGGGACGGGAAGGACGGGAAAAGGAATGAGTTCGGCGGAGGAGAAGGACGAGGGATTAGGAGTGGGGGTGGACCCTCCCGAAAGGGAACGCCAAACTTGGAGGGTTTGCCTTTCTTAAGAAAAAGGCAAAATGGCGACAAGTGGGTGGGCGGAGGGTCGACACACTTCCATGTTTGATTTTTGGGTCCTTTGCCTTTTGGTTTAAGTCCTCCAAAGTTCCCCAACCTTTGGATAAGTTAGTGCAACTTGCTAGGTTGGCATTTTTAATGGGTTTTGTGCCCTAACTGACTGGGTCCTTCTCATGATCCCAGCTTCTGCTGATCTCATTTCCTTTCCTCCAATGAGATTATGGGCCATAAAATTTGGATTTTCCAAAACATTTGCACATTTTCTCTCTGTATTTATGCCTTTCCTTGCAATTTTGGCCCATCTGCAACCATTTTCCTCCCCCCCCCCCACATTCTTCTTCTGTTGATGCCTTTGCTTTCCCCATTTCCCCCGTTTTTATGGTGCTGGGGAACCCTTCCCCAACAGATGTGCCAATTGGCCCATTCTTGTTGAAAGGTCCCCAAGTAAATAAATAAATAAATGAATAAATGACTGAACTGTGTCCCTTTCCCTTTCGGTGGCGGAGTTAATTCGATTGTGAAAGGCAAAGGGACAAAAGCCGCCGATCCGCGGGAAGAACAAGCTTCGGGAATTGGAAATCCCGAACATTGGAGAGATCCCAGAATCGGAAATGTTTAAATGGGGATCAGATTTGGATTAGAGAAAATTGATATTTGGGAATTGGGCAGGGGATTTCAGGAACTGGGACAAAATCTTTTGTAAACGTAGACTGGAAAGAATATAATTTTCCAGCTGATCTGATGTGAGATGGAAATGGGCGAATGCAATGGTTTGGATGGATAAACAAAAAATGAATGGAAAAATTGAGCAATTTTTTGATTGAGTGAAAACGGGGAAAGGGCAGCGAAATTTGCATTTTCACACCTTTAGCAGGGGGGGGTAGAGGGACAAAATTATGCAGGACAAGTGGACGGGAATGGACGAGGGGAGGGTGGAATAGGGGGGGGGGGTAAGGGGTAAGGGTGTGGTGTTATTTGAGGAGGGATTTGGGGGAATGAATGGACTGATTGGGAGAGTGAGTGAGTGACAATGCATTCATTGGGTGGGAGAGATTATCTAATTGCGAGGGATATGGAGGAGATTGGCACTTGGGGGTTGGCATCTGCTGGGGACAATTCAATGGAGGAGGGGAGGGGGGGATTAGGATTTGGGGCCCTGGGACAATTGGGCAATTGAGGTGAGTGGACGGGGGATGGGGGAGGACCCTTTGCTGTTGATGCGATGAGTGGGTGGCGCTGAATTGTTTTCGCCTTTCCTCTGACTGATGAGGATTTTTGGATGGAAATTTTGGCCAAAAATGCCTTATTCGATCAATTTTTCGTCTATGGACATTAGGATCGGGGTAAAATACTGATCAGTGATTGGATGATCAGTTCTCTGAGGAACCGTCGATGATCAGACGTTTATTTTACCGATCAGAGGGTTTCTGGTGATCAGTGGATTACTCTAGTGAGCAGATACTTGGCTTGTTGAAGATTGTTTTTGATCGGCAACCGGGATCGGGGTCGGAATCAGAGAAACCCTCGAAATAGGTCTCCTCTTGATCCCGGGGTTCGGATCAGGGGCATCCCTAATTTGTGATCAACGGTTTTCCTCTGGGTCCCGATGGGTCCCAGGGATCCCATGGTTCCCCGTTCGCTAATCCAAAATCGGATTTTCCCCTTTCTTCGTCCATTGACCCCGTTCGTTCTCTTCCCGTGGTTTGTTTGTTTTGTCCATCGAATGGCCAAATGCGGAGAGAGAGAGAGGAGGGAGAGAGAGAGAGCTCTTTAAAAGGGAAAATGGACCCAAAAAAGGGTCCCGCCAGTGATCGATGGATCGGATTTGAGGGGAGATCAAAAAGCGGGTTAATCCCGCCAAGCTCCAAGCAAAAAGAGAGAGAGAGAGAGAGAGTGCGCAAATAGACCCAACAAAGATGAATTTGATGAAGAAGAAAGGGCGAAGGTCCTTTCTTTGGCGGATGAATGGGGGAGGGATGAGGATGAAGAAGCTGGAAGAAAGGGATGAAGGGGATGAGGAGGTTGGATGAGGCTGTTGAACCCGCCGATGGTTGAGGTACACATACACATACACACTACAGGAAAGAGTCCATTGTGTCGTTGTTTGGAGCTTGGAAGATCCTTGGAGGGTAATTTGGGGGTTTGGAGGACTTCCTCCTCTTCCCCCCCCGAAATGGACAGGGATGGACGGGGTGATGGATGTGGAGGACAAACAATTGGAATGGACGGAAGAGGAAGAAGATCGGAACAGCCGAAGAGGGGCTTCTTCCCCATTCGCCGGCATCGTCCGACTTTGATCATTCCAACCCCAAAGTCCCCCGGGGGATGGCCCCTTTTGGGCCTTTTGCCGATGATCCCCCGGGGCAAGGTCCACTCTTTGGGTGGCAGAAATTGCCGCGATGATGTGATGGGTATTGGGTACGGTGGGGGAGGGGAGGAGGAAGAAAGGTCGTCGGAGGATGATGGAAGGACTCGGAAGGGAGGGAAGAGATGCAATTTGCGAAAATAAACATTCGATGGATGAGGAATGAGGAAGAGGATGAGGGATGGATGGATGATCATCACTCTTCTTCCCTCCTCGGATCACTCTTCGGGGGTGTCCATTTCACGGACAAATCGGCTGCTGGGGGGTGGGCTAATTACAGAGGAAAATCGGAGGAGAATGAGGAAGAAGGATGAAGGAAAGGGAGTGATCGGAGAGGAGTAGGAAAAAAGAGTGATCAAAGGAGGGTGAGGAAGAGGAAGGATGAGGGAACTGATCGGGGGAGATTGGTCACTCTTCCCCCCCCCCCCTTCAGTTTTGTCGGAACACCTTTCCGAATCGGCGAATGGCACACCAAAGGTCAATTTGGAAATAAAATTTGTTGGGTGTTCCGGGGAAAGGAAAGTCGGGAAAGCCGAAAAAAGACCCAAAGGGGAAGAGGCGATAAATTTGATCATAAAATTGTGTTCTTTGCCCTTTGGCGAACGGCAAATCCCTTTGATCGGGAGGGAGAGGGAAGGGATTAATTGGGGAAGCCAAAGGCCAAAGGGTTATTGGGGGAGGGGAAGGTCAGAGGGAAGAGGGCAGGGAATTAATGGATTTGGGGGACGGATCGGATGTCCATCGAGAACGGCGAGAGAGAGAGAGAGATCCATTCCGTATTCATTCGGGGAGAGAGTCCATCCATCTCGGGGGTGAAGGGAGTCACATTTTGGTCCAAAAGGACATCTGCCCCCTAGTCCCCCCTTGGTCACCCTTGGTTCCCTCCCCCTTGGTCCCTCCTCCTCCTTTTCAATGTGCCCAATTTTGGCTCCCCAATTGTTCTCTCCCAAGGTGGGGATGGTGATGGTCCTTCCTCCACCTAAATACAATACGGCACACCTTTGGGGTGCGAACAGCGGGGGATGGTGACACTCTTTTGGCATTGGCGGCAAAGTCAAATGGAAAGTGCGGGACAATGGGGGAGGAGGGGGGGGGGAGGGAAGGGGGACTTTGAAAAGTCGCGCAGAGTTAATTAGCGCCCAAATGCGAATGAATGGGGTTTGGGGGGAGGGGGGGGGGCTAAATGGGCATATTCATCATCCTTCATCCTTCATCTTTCATCCTCCGCCCCCTCCCAATCCGCCACTTTCACTCCCTTTTCGGCTGACCATTCGCCGTCCTTTGGTCCCTTTGGGCTTTGAACATTTTTACGATTGACTTTTTGGGCCAATTCTGATGGGAATGGGACCAATGGTGTCGTAGGCAAGTGATCGGGGGAAGGGGAAGAGCTGTGAATATGGCCAATATAGATTAATATTGTAGGTGGATGGACACAGCATTTCCACCTCCCCGATCCGCGCATATTTTGAATGGATTTGCTCGTCCAAAAATATATTCTTCGTCGTGTCCCAGCTCAATCGATCTTTTTGACTGTAAATTGATACATTTTATCATTTTGATTGAATGATCTGGTCATGGACTCTGGCGAATGAACTGATCGCACTTCCGCTGATCGATCTCTTCCTTGCGCGGGTCATCGTTGATCATCGAATTCTTTCCCCTCAAGGCGATCGAACAACATCCATCCCATCCCATTCATGACAAAACCGAATAATAAATCTCGCCTGAATCGATCAGCAGAGATCAATCAACCCAAAATTGATGATGAGGAGCAACTAGTACATGTTTGGGGGCAATTAATCAGGGTTGGTGGGGCGGAAAGGAAGGCGGATGGATTGCGCAGTTTGCATGAATGGATGGATGGGTAAAAGCTGATCGGGAGGACGGGGAGGAGGAGGGTCTGATCGGAAAAAGAACATTGATGGATGGAGTCGGAAAAAGAGAAAGCCAATGTTGGAACATCGGATCAATCGGCAGAGTCTTACCGAATGCGAAGGAAGAAATTCGGTCGATCGGAGGATCATCCTCTTACTCGTCAGCCCATCGTAGGAATGGAAAGCTACTGTCACTCTCATCGACAAATTGAGCCCAAAATGTGTAAAGCGAAAATTCAGATCAGCATAATTTTATGGCTCAAATTTGCTTGATTCGATCCATTTTTTCCTTCGATTGGCCAATTTCGCCCTTCGTCCTCTGCTGAAGAACACCGTTGAAAGGGCCCAGTTGCCCTTTGATTATTTGCCACATTTTGGCCATAGATTGTGCCGGATGAGACCAATCCCAGCGGTGGCCGAATCTGCTGGGATTCCGCAAATTGCCGGATGGGAAGGATAAGGTCCGCTGGAAGTCCGTCGGCCGCGCGAATTGTCCCAATCCGGGCCCCGTTGCGGCTGCAAATGACTTCCGCGCAAAACGCAAAAGCGCGAAAATTGGATGGTTAAAGGGCGAAATGCGAATGAATTGGGGTAGGAGGAGATTGGATTGTTGAAGGAGCGGAGGAGCAAATTGTATTGGAACCCCGGAGGATGATGAGTGGAAGTGACAAGGAAGGAGGGAGGAGGACAAGTTCGGGATTGGAAGGAACAACCCCAAAGTGCCGAGGATGGGGGAAGGGGATTCGAAACTGTAATTTAGGGGTCTAAAAACCTAAACTTTGTATTCTTTCGACTCTATCCTGGACTCTTAACAGCTGATCTAGTTTAGTTGATGTAATTTCTGGAAGGATATGGTTCCCCCTCTTTCAAGATCAGGATTGGAGGTGCCAAAAATTGGAAAAACCAAATTTTGAACGGTTTCATGCTTCCTTTGGACTCGCTGGCAAATACTGCGCAAATGGCCCTCTCGGATCCCCTTTCGCCCATGTCCATGTCCCTCCCCTCCCCCTCTCCCCCCCCCCCCCNAGCTGTTGAGCAAAGTTTTTAGTTTTTACAACGCACGAGCATTTGGATCAGGGATGGAATCGATTTTCGATTTTCGATTTCGATTTTCGGTCATTTTTAGCACCGAAATTTCGATTTGCGATTTTCGATTTTTTTTTGAACCCCCCGAAATTTCGATTTGCGATTTTCGAATTTTTGCCCAAAAAATCGAAAGAAAATCGAAAAAAAGCACCCCTAAGAATGATAAAATTAGGAGAAAAATAATTTTTTTTAATAAAAATTGCATAATTTTCTTAAGAAAAATGATTTAATTTTTCAAATTTTTCTCCGGCGGCCCCTATCGGGACCGCCACCGCCCCTCAATATATAAAAAATTTGTAGCCAAAAAAATTTTCATACTTATAAAAGGCTAAAATTTGAATTTTTCTCCGGGATTCCCTAATTAGACCGTCGAGACCATTTAGGAAATTTTAACTTTTTATAGCACACCTTCGTAAATTTTGCTGCAGATCCCGCTTATCCTCCCCCCATAATTTAAAATTAACTATTATTATAAATGAACTCTCCCGAACTAGTATTTTTTGTGATAATAATTTTTAACTCCTTCCAATACTTCAAAAAATGAAGTTGGGAAAAGGGATAAACCTTATTACCTATTTTAAAATGTTTGTTAATTTTTAAAGCATCATTTTTTTATAAATTTATACACAAAAAATTATCAAATTTTTTTACTCTTAAAAATTTTCGATTTTCGATTTTTTTCGATTTTCGGTCATTTTTGGCACCGAAATTTCGATTTGCGATTTTCGATTTTTTTCGTACCCCCCGAAATTTCGATTTGCGATTTTCGATTTTTTTCGGACCTATCGAAATTTCGATTTTCGATTTTCGATTTTTTTCGTCAGCGATCGATTCCATCCCTGATTTGGATTGATTGGATTAAATCCAATCGACCGATTCCGATTTGCTATATTTTTTATTTTAGTAGAAGTTTGAAAATCAAAAAAAAAAAATTTTGCCTAAAATTTTCTTTCTGGATTCCTTGGATGGGAAATCCAATAAAAGAAAAATCCAAAAATCCAACCAAGAAAGCGCTTTGGTTTTTTCGGATTCCGGATCCAGGAAAACCCCAAGTCTGGTCGAGGTCTATCTCTTTATCATCCAATCACCTTTTCGGCCAAAATAAAATGCAATTTCCATTCCAAGCTGTTCTGACGGACATCGAGGGGACCACCACCTCAATTGACTTTGTTAAGGTTACAAACGACCCTAGTTTTTTTTTTATATAAATCCATTTTCCGACATTTTCAGAGTGTTTTGTTTCCATTCGCTTCCAAAAATGCGGCGGAATTTTTGCAAAAAATCATTGCCCAATCGACGGACGACCAATCAGACCAATACCGACAACTCATCGTGGATCTGATCAACGCATCCAACGAATCGCAGGATCCGGAAGTGGTCAGAATCTCCTCGGGCGATGATTTGGCACCGAAATTGACTGCCAATGTTCAACGGTGGATCCAGCAGGACAAGAAGGCGGGGAAATTTACACAAATTTCACAAAGAATTTCCGTTTTTTAGCTTACAGCTTTGAAAAATCTCCAGGGGCTTATTTGGGAGGAGGGATATCGCAGCGGAGAACTAAAATCCCAGTGAGCATCATTCGCAGGGATTTGGTCAACATTTTACCATTTTTAAAGTGTTTACCCTGATGTGCCGGATGCCTTTCAAAAATTTGCCGATTTTGGCGTGCCAATTTACATTTTCTCTTCCGGATCAATCAAAGCTCAGCAATTGCTATTTTCCCACACCATTCGAGGAGACCTGACAAAGGTTTTTTCGTAGTTGATAAAATTGATTTATTCATTATTATTTATTTACAGTTCATTTCCGGCTATTTTGACACGACAACTGGTCCAAAGTTTGAATCCGATAGTTATCGAAGCATTGTCAAACAAATTGGATGCCCAGCTGACAAAGTTGTATTTTTGACGGACGTGGAGAAAGGTGAGAGGATCAATTAATTTAGATAAAAATCCCTAAACTTTTAATATTTCCAGAAGCCTTTGCAGCGAGTGAGGCGGGCCTCCGAGTGTATGTGTTTTTGCGGGAAGGGAACGTCCCTATAACAGAGAAGGCCCTGGCCAAATTCGACACCATTTGGAGTTTTGGAGAGTTCTTTAAGAACTGATTCGTCTCTTTCTTATTGCAATTGACTTCACTCTAGTTTTTTATATCTTTGACTAATAAGTTGTAGATTGCTCAGTTTCTTTTCAGTCTTTTCTTATCGATTTCACTTTCATTTTTTATAATTTTAAACAATAAATTTGGCAAGATCCTTGATCACCCTTGGACCTTTTTCAGATACTCCGAGTAGTCGATCAGTCCGTCCCCGTTCAGATCAATCTCCTTCATGATCTCGTCCACCGATTTTTCCACTTCCTCGTCAGTTACATGCTCTGGCGGCGGACCCGTTAGTTCTCCATCATCGCTGTGAGTGTGGTGGACGGCCTGAAAATATAAATTTCCATTTCCGCAAAGTCCGTGTGATTCAAAAATATTCCAACATACCTTCCAAACTTCGATTCCGTCCAAGAATCGGTCCTTATTCAGATCGTTCATTGAAAAGTAATGGAATCTCTCCTCGTCCTGGGTCATCTCTTTGATCTCCAACTTGTCCTCCAAATGCTGTTTTATGTGCCTAAAAGGTAAAGGACAACTTAAATTTTGGATCTCACTCTTATCCAGCTAACACTTCATCGTAGACATCCATCTTATTGCCAAAATCCGCCTTAAAACCTGTGAATAACGTAAAACGATCAAAAATCACTGATTATCCTACCATTAGGGAAAAATGTCCAGAGAAAGAACAAAACCAAATTAACCATTTTCACACAAATGACTGATCCAATGGAAAAGCTTATGTGGAGGGTGATTGATTGAAATGCCAACTAACTGTAAGACCTCCAGCCAGCTATGGAACACGTCATCCTAGGCTACTCGAAAGCTGTTCAAACAATTGAGCTAATAAGTACTAGTAATAGTCAAAGAAGGAATTAAAAATAATTTTATTTTTTTTAAGTAACAAAAACAAAAAATGTAAGTATAGCACAATAGCATTATGCACAAAGACAGGGTTGGGATTGGAAGTAGGAGGGGCCTATAACTTATCAGTAGGGACCGGATTTATATGTTGTAACATGTTTTTTTTGCGCATATGTTTTGAAGAGAGGACCAAAAAACAAGCGTTTTTATGTTAAAATTTTTCGATTTGAAGCAACTTTTTAGTCCATATAAATCCATATTTCGGGGGTTTAGCCCATATTTCCATATTTGACGTTTTTAGTCCATATTTTGCCATTTTTTGAAAAATTTTAAGGTAAAAATGCAATAAAATCAGGAAATTTTTGATTTTTTTTTGGAAAATTTTTCAAAAATTTTTTATTACCTAAGTTATTTTTTCGAAAAAAAAATTCAACACACATAATTTTTTTGCTTTTGATTATTTTTTCTTCATAATATTTTTTGATAAAATTTTCAACAAAAACCTATTCATTTTTAAAAACGAAAAGAATAATTTTCTGATCAATTTCCTCTTCATAAAATTGGTTAAAAATTTGAAATGAATTACTGAAGAAAATTTTTTGCATTTTTACCGATATTTTGCCAATTTAGAGCGCATTTTTTTCACTTTTTAGTCCATATTTTGGCACTTTTTGCCATTTTTAGCCCATATTTTGGCATTTTTTAGTCCATATTATATGGCCATATTTTGCGATTTTTAGTCCATATAAATCCGGTCCCTACTTATCAGCATTTGAAGATGGGAGACAAAATCAAGGAAATGATAAAAAAAACAAGGAAAATAATGATCAAAATCATGATTCAGCAGAAAGCGATCACAGAAAATTGAGAAAGTAGAGAATCCGATTTAGAGGACTTGTGTCGGAGATTAATGCTGTGGTGGCGCTTGCTGCTGTTGTTGGCCATATTGCTGCTGCTGTTGCTCGCTTTGTTGTTGCTGCTGTTGACTCCTCGCGTGTTCTTCGCGCTGTTTTTGGGCTTTCAAAAATTCTCCGTAATCAATGTAGCCATCCCCATTGAAATCATCTTCCCGCAATATCATGTCGATCATGTTCTCCAGCTCGTTCTCGCCAGGCAATGGCGGTGGAATACTGGCACCTTGATATCCGGGGCTAGCATTTTCTGAAAAAATGGATTAAATCATCTGCAAACTATCAAAATACAATTCAAAAGGATCAAAAAAAAGTTTAATATTTACCCTGATGGAAGTGCGTGATTGCCTTGATCAGCTCGACTCCATCCAACTTTCCATTCTTGTCCAAGTCGTGCATGTTGAAATAATGGAATTGTAGTTGTTCCGGGGTCATGTGTGCAGTCGGGTCAACCTTTCCCTCGAGATGTTCTTTTATGTGTCTGGAATATAAGTGCGGATATGTCAATTTCAAATCACAAAAATAATTATTTTCTAATAAATTCATTCTTATATGCTTTATCTTTTGTTTTGGATTACCCTTCGTCCCTGACTTGTTCCCCTCCAAATTGTGCCTGGTTATTGTTGTGCTGCTGTGCTTGTTGGTGTTGTCCATCTGTTGGGTTCGGTTGGTGGTGTTGCGCCTGTTGTTGGTGATGTCCTTGTAATGGTTCCTGTTGGCCGGGAAATGATGGGACCTGATGAGAAGTTGTGAGATCATTTCGATGTGTCAGCAGAATCATTAGAGAAACAAAAATCGGATTAAGTTTAAGCATCTGAAATCATCACAAACATATTACACCCCATTACCATCCAACATCCATTACAAAACTAAAATTAGTTTTGATAAAATCATTTCAAACCCTTTTAAATGAAAAATCCATTAAAAAATCAAAATTATATCTGTGATGTTGAAGAGAAGGAACGAATGTTTAATTGGTGGTCGGTCGAATAAAACGCTAATAAAAGTGAAAAGCTAATTAATTAATAGGAAGAAAAGAAACGAGAGAGGATCTGACGTAAGTAGTAAGCTAGTAAGTAAGGGATGGGATCATTTTTCCCATACAATGTTAGAGCAAAAAAAACAATGGGTGACCAGAGAAACAAAGCGTGAGATAGAGCACACAGATGAATGAAAATATTTGAATTTTTGGCATTATGTCCCCTGTCTACGTGTTCATCCGCGTTTCGCTCAAGTTGATGTGAGCTTTTTATTCGCTAAAAATAAAGATGCATTGCGATGCGAGCGAATTAGAAGAATTGAAAAAGTTAGGCGATTTAACACATGGTTTATTGTATTAATCGCTTCTTGATTGTTCAGATTTTTTAATATATTCAAAAACCTCAATTTTTACCAACTTTATGATTAATTTTTGTTTTTTAAGTAAACAAATAAAAAATCCTTAATTGTTGCCCGGAATAAACACCACAAAGTTGTGCTGGATGAATGTCTGAGTTGCCCATTTACGCAACCGAAGCCCGAAGACGCCACCACCACAACAGTCCGAGCGAAGCAACCCGCGGATCCGCCTCATCCTCCACAGCCGTTTCCTTGGATTACTCTCCCGCACATCAACAACACAACCCTTTCTCCGCCCCATCCGTCTCCTCCCAAATCCAAGCGAATTCCTCCTCCTTCTCAAATCTCTCCTCCCTGATCGCGCCAGCAGCATCCAATTTTTGGAACGCGGCACAGGTGAAATTTTCGGATTATAATTCTGAAAATACCTTCAATTGACTTTCCAGAACTCTTTGCAATCTTTTGCTGGGCATATTTCATCGGATTTAACGGAGGAATCAGCACGGCATTCCCCGTCAATTGCTGATAACGGCATTTCTGATGTAAAAATTATGGGTCTTCATTCATCATTTTTTATTTATTTTTAGAACATTTTATTTATTCCCGTTGAAATGCCTTTTCGGGACCGAACAACTGAATTCAAAACAGTGGCAAAGTCATGTCAAGTAAATTCACCCGATAATTTTATTATTTTTATGGTTTGGTAATTTTTCAGCTAAGACATCAACCGAATGGATACATTTCGGGCAAGGCAGATCGTGACAAAATAGTTCAATCCTCCATCCAATTCAATCAGCTTGCAAAGTTGGCAGAAATATTGCGGAAAAATGAAATAATAAATCTATTTTTAAGACGAATTGGACGAGATTTGAGTATGACTTGTGCGAAGATGGAAAAATTGACCCAATTGGCCAAGAAAAAGTCGCTTTTTGATGACAGATCTGGCGAAGTTGAGGAGCTCTCACAGATTATTAAACAGGTCATTAAATATTTTAAATTTATAATTTTAATTATTGTTTAGGACATAACAGGACTCAATAAACAGATTGCCAACTTGCAACAAGTGGCCACTCAGCGCTCTGAAAACGAGTCTAGCACGTTACGCCACGAAAAACAATGTCAAAATCACTCGAAATTGGTGGTGGTTGGGCTCCAGTCGAAGCTGGCAACTATCAGCAAAACCTTTCAGAATGTTTTAGAGATTCGAACAGAGGTGGATTTGACCCGATTTTGTTTATGTTCGGTGAATTTATTGATCGGATCAATTTCAGAATTTGAAGTTAAAAAGACAAAGACGTGAGAAGTTCAGTCAATCGGCGGCAGTTCCCTCCAATTTGCCACCCTCTGCCAGCACTGGCAACAGTTCGATTTCTCATTTGATTGGATTTGCAAATTATATTTTACACTTTCAGTGGGTTCAATTCTTCTCCAAGATGAACTTGCCGCTTCCAGTGGAACTTCTTCATTTGCGCTTGACATGGACAGGTTGGAGCAACACCGAACACAAGAACAGGTATTAAAGAGAATTATGGATTAGGAACTAGGGATAAAGCTGTTTTTAGGCCACTTTGCTGCTTGACGAGTCCGAGCAGTACCACCATTCTCGATTCAATGCAATGGAAAGCATTGAGAGCAGTATCTCCGAGTTGGGCACCATTTTTAGACAGCTGGCCAGCTTGGTTTCCGAGCAAGGCGAGATGATCACGAGGTACAATTAAAATTGATTATTATTTTTTGATATTTTGTATTTTTTAGAATTGACTCAAATGTGGAGGAGACAAGCATCAATGTGGAGGCAGCTCACCACGAATTGCTCAAGTACTTCAACAATATATCGCGCAACCGATGGCTGATCATCAAGGTGTTCGGGGTCCTGATGGCCTTCTTTGTGTTCTTTGTGATTTTCCTCGCCTGACCGAAACAACAACACAAAATGTCTTTGACAATTCCTTTCTCCCCTCTCTGTTCATTAGAGTGATTTGACATAATTCTTCCGTACACTTGGCGTTTGTCAACTGAAACGAGGCATATTCCATTCTTGCTACTTCTCCTCTTTGTTTTCTATTTACAAATTTCTTATATATGTTTAGGCCCTGTGATATGTAATCAAATCACACATTTTCACACATAAATTATGCAAATTTTGCATCTAATTCGTTAATTTCTTTGTTTACGACTCACTTGAATATCGTCTTTGATTTTTAATCTTATTCTGAACATATTTTCACATCGATAGACAGAAACAAATAATGGTCCGGATCTCGGTGTCCTTCGTCATTCTGGCCAGCTTCATCTCCACCACACTCACCATCATGAATGCCTTCTTCCTCAAGAAGCAGTTCTACCCGTCCGTTGTTTACCTTACCAAAAGTTCGACCTCTATGGCGGTATTTTCTGATTTTTCATATTTTATCAATGAACCCATTCCTTATTAAGGTCCTTTACTTTCAAGCAGCTGTGCTCAGTTACCTCATTTTTACTCTTTTCCGGTGGATTTTCTTCGGACAATTGAGGGTGGCCGAGGTGGAACATGCCCAAGAACGTGTTTGGCACACCTTAATGGAGACCTGTTTGGCATTTAGTGAGTCATTTACTCTTTTTGTTTCAATTAAATTCCTTTTTTTGCATATTTCAGCCGTTTTTCGGGACGATTTCTCCCCAAAATTCGTTGTCCAATTCGTGGTTCTTTTCTTTGTAAAGGCTTTTCATTGGCTTGCCGAAGATCGAGTTGACTATATGGTAAAATCTTTAAATAGTTCAAAATTACCATTTTTATTCAGGAAAGAAGTCCAATCATCACTTTGACGTTCCACGCTCGGATCCTGGGGATCATCTCTTTGCTCAGTGCAATTGACTCCTACTTCATTTCCCATGCATTTTTCACCATTCTAATGCGCGGCGCCAGTGCCCAAATTGTGTTCGGATTCGAGGTCGAATGAATACTTATTGATTTTGTTTTTTTTTTAATTTTTGTTTATTTTTAGTACGCCGTTTTGCTTACCATCGTTGCGCACATGACCATCAACTATATTTTGCACTTGCATGACCTAAGATCACCGCATCCCTGGGAAAACAAGGCTGTGTACATGCTCTATGCCGAACTTTTGACAAGTATTTTTCATTTATAATTTACTTTTAGATGGGCTAAATATGTTCAGGTTTCCTCCGTTGTGTGCTTTATCTCGCCTTTGCTATTGTGATGATGAAGGTGTTAAGTGGGGGGGNACGATTTCTCCCCAAAATTCGTTGTCCAATTCGTGGTTCTTTTCTTTGTAAAGGCTTTTCATTGGCTTGCCGAAGATCGAGTTGACTATATGGTAAAATCTTTAAATAGTTCAAAATTACCATTTTTATTCAGGAAAGAAGTCCAATCATCACTTTGACGTTCCACGCTCGGATCCTGGGGATCATCTCTTTGCTCAGTGCAATCGACTCCTACTTCATTTCCCATGCATTTTTCACCATTCTAATGCGCGGCGCCAGTGCCCAAATTGTGTTCGGATTCGAGGTCGAATGAGTATAATATAATATAGATTTTTAATTTTGTTATTTTTAGTACGCCGTTTTGCTTACCATCGTTGCGCACATGACCATCAACTACATTTTGCACTTGCATGACCTAAGATCACCGCATCCCTGGGAAAACAAGGCTGTCTACATGCTCTATGCCGAACTTTTGACAAGTATTTTCCATTTATAATTTACTTTTAGATGGGCTAAAAATGTTCAGGTTTCCTCCGTTGTGTGCTTTATCTCGCCTTCGCTATTGTGATGATGAAGGTATTAAGTGAGGGGGTTATGTATCGTCAACCATCAATGCCATTTTATCCATACAGATACACACTTTCCCATTGTTCGCCATCCGCCCCTTCTATATGACAGTCAGGGCATTCCGCAAAGCTGTCAACGACGTGATCCTCTCAAGGCGAGCGATCAACNTCACCATTCTAATGCGCGGCGCCAGTGCCCAAATTGTGTTCGGATTCGAGGTCGAATGAGTATAATATAATATAGATTTTTAATTTTGTTATTTTTAGTACGCCGTTTTGCTTACCATCGTTGCGCACATGACCATCAACTACATTTTGCACTTGCATGACCTAAGATCACCGCATCCCTGGGAAAACAAGGCTGTCTACATGCTCTATGCCGAACTTTTGACAAGTATTTTCCATTTATAATTTACTTTTAGATGGGCTAAAAATGTTCAGGTTTCCTCCGTTGTGTGCTTTATCTCGCCTTCGCTATTGTGATGATGAAGGTATTAAGTGAGGGGGTTATGTATCGTCAACCATCAATGCCATTTTATCCATACAGATACACACTTTCCCATTGTTCGCCATCCGCCCCTTCTATATGACAGTCAGGGCATTCCGCAAAGCTGTCAACGACGTGATCCTCTCAAGGCGAGCGATCAACGCCATGAACAACTTGTTCCCGCTGGCCACAGCCCAAGATCTGGCCGAAAGTATTACTCCAAAACCACATTATCATTTTAGCTAAATCTATCGATTTTTGAAGATGATAATACTTGTATAATCTGCCGGGAGGANTTGGACAAATTGTTGAGGCATTTGAAATTGAGGCGGAAACCCGAAAGGCGGAGCCATTCCATTCATGTTCAAGAATGGGTGTTGCTGTTGAGGAAGAAAACGCTGTTGTTGTCCAAGATGGAATTGGAACTGGAAGGGATGGGCAAACATCGGCAAAGGTCCCGCAACACCCTGGGGCTGTTGTTGGGGTTGTTGCTGCTGTTGTTGGCCAGGGATGAGAATGTTCGGATGCCGCTGGTGAACTGAAAAAGAGATGAAAGGAAAAATTTGAAATAATTAGAAATTATCAAGAGGAATAAAAATCTAAAAAATGAAAAAAATAAAGAACTTTTAAATATTTACCCAATACATCCGCCCCTTCTATATGACAGTCAGGGCATTCCGCAAAGCTGTCAACGACGTGATCCTCTCAAGGCGAGCGATCAACGCCATGAACAACTTGTTCCCGCTGGCCACAGCCCAAGATCTGGCCGAAAGTATTACTCCAAAACCACATTATCATTTTAGCTAAATCTATCGATTTTTGAAGATGATAATACTTGTATAATCTGCCGGGAGGAAATGACCGTGGAGAGTGGGGCCAAGAAGTTGCCGTGCAACCACATCTTCCACCCCAACTGCCTGCGATCGTGGTTCCAGCGCCAGCAGACATGTCCAACATGCAGGACGGATGTATTGGGTAAATATTTAAAAGTTCTTTATTTTTTTCATTTTTTAGATTTTTATTCCTCTTGATAATTTCTAATTATTTCAAATTTTTCCTTTCATCTCTTTTTCAGTTCACCAGCGGCATCCGAACATTCTCATCCCTGGCCAACAACAGCAGCAACAACCCCAACAACAGCCCCAGGGTGTTGCGGGACCTTTGCCGATGTTTGCCCATCCCTTCCAGTTCCAATTCCATCTTGGACAACAACAGCGTTTTCTTCCTCAACAGCAACACCCATTCTTGAACATGAATGGAATGGCTCCGCCTTTCGGGTTTCCGCCTCAATTTCAAATGCCTCAACAATTTGTCCAACAACCGGCTCCGCAACAACAGGTAGGCAAGAATCGGAAAGAAGATCCATTTAAATCCGGAAAATTAAAAGATTCAATGGATATGATTTATTCGTTTCTCGATAAGATTTCTTTTTGATCTTTTATCAATTTAACAATTTATTTTTGAATTTTAAACTGCGATTCAGGCGCCACAGACACCTCAACAACAAGGCACAGAGGCGGCGCCACAAGCAAATGTAGCCGTTGGTGGAGCAGCGGCTATGGGGCAGACGGCGCCCTCAACGAGCAATATCGGCACCAGTCAGCAACAGGCGGGTGAAGGGACTTCTTCCTCCACATCTCAGCAGCAGCAGAATCCTCAACAACAGCAAGTGCCATCAGCATCCGTGCCACCTCAGTTCCCCACATTTCCACCATTCATGGTAAAATGGGGATATCTTGATAATCCATCGTCATTCTATAATGTATTATTTGTATTTTAGGCACATCCTTTCGGCCCGTTTATGCCTCCGCCGCCTCCTCCGCCGTTCATGCCCTTCCCCCTTCCGCCTTCGGTTCGTTACACTCATCATTTCCTTCCCCTAATCCTCCTCCCTCCAATTTTCTCCTTGGTTTATCACAAATTTCTCAATTTTCCCCACAATTTTCTTCAGCTTGCCGGTCTCAGTGATGCCGAGATTGCTGAAATGGAAGGGGCGGAGAGGCGGGCGGTGGAAGCGCGCGTGCAAGCGCTGCGGAACATCTCGGTTCTGTTGGACGCGGCGCTGTTGCAATTTCAGCAATATTTGGCCATTGTCGGCGGGGGCCCGGCGGTGCCCATTTCCACCGCTCAAAATCCGCAAAATTTGCAAAACAATGCCCCCTCAACATCATCCTCATCATCGACCGGCGGCGGTACGGCAGAGACAGCAGAGAGGGACAACCAGCGAAGCGAGCAACAACCTCAGCAAAGGGACGGGATGACCACATAGAAGAGGAGGACGAGCATTGGGATGGGATGGGATGATGTGTGGTTGTTGTAGTCGTTTGGGGCACTGGACGCTAAATGCTTTATATCATTTTTTATTGTTTTCGGAGAAAGTCATGCGACCCAAACCTATCAAAGGCTGTAAATTATATCTTATATATCATTACTATATTGGAGGAGATTGACGAGTCGAATGTGGATAGATAAATCATCAGCCAGGACCGGATTTTAGTTTTTTTAAAAGGCCAAAAATGGTAAAATTCTCAAAAACATCTAAAGACATGTTCGTGCATATTTTGTTTAATTATTGGAAAAAGTTGTAAACTATAAATCCTGTCCCTCAATATCATACATAGTATTATATTTATTATGTTTATATACATCTTTATATTCCACAGGACCACACAGATTTACGATTTTTATCGCATTTTGGCACAATTTATGTAAATTGCTTTTGTGCTTATCCAAATTGTGCTGTCTTCATCAGGGTTGTACTTGACTNCAACAACCTCAGCAAAGGGACGGGATGACCACATAGAAGAGGAGGACGAGCATTGGGATGGGATGGGATGATGTGTGGTTGTTGTAGTCGTTTGGGGCACTGGACGCTAAATGCTTTATATCATTTTTTATTGTTTTCGGAGAAAGTCATGCGACCCAAACCTATCAAAGGCTGTAAATTATATCTTATATATCATTACTATATTGGAGGAGATTGACGAGTCGAATGTGGATAGATAAATCATCAGCCAGGACCGGATTTTAGTTTTTTTTAAAAGGCCAAAAATGGTAAAATTCTCAAAAACATCTAAAGACATGTTCGTGCATATTTTGTTTAATTATTGGAAAAAGTTGTAAACTATAAATCCTGTCCCTCAATATCATACATAGTATTATATTTATTATGTTTATATACATCTTTATATTCCACAGGACCACACAGATTTACGATTTTTATCGCATTTTGGCACAATTTATGTAAATTGCTTTTGTGCTTATCCAAATTGTGCTGTCTTCATCAGGGTTGTACTTGACTTTTTTGTCTGGGGAGNCAGAGAGGGACAACCAGCGAAGCGAGCAACAACCTCAGCAAAGGGACGGGATGACCACATAGAAGAGGAGGACGAGCATTGGGATGGGATGGGATGATGTGTGGTTGTTGTAGTCGTTTGGGGCACTGGACGCTAAATGCTTTATATCATTTTTTATTGTTTTCGGAGAAAGTCATGCGACCCAAACCTATCAAAGGCTGTAAATTATATCTTATATATCATTACTATATTGGAGGAGATTGACGAGTCGAATGTGGATAGATAAATCATCAGCCAGGACCGGATTTTAGTTTTTTTAAAAGGCCAAAAATGGTAAAATTCTCAAAAACATCTAAAGACATGTTCGTGCATATTTTGTTTAATTATTGGAAAAAGTTGTAAACTATAAATCCTGTCCCTCAATATCATACATAGTATTATATTTATTATGTTTATATACATCTTTATATTCCACAGGACCACACAGATTTACGATTTTTATCGCATTTTGGCACAATTTATGTAAATTGCTTTTGTGCTTATCCAAATTGTGCTGTCTTCATCAGGGTTGTACTTGACTTTTTTGTCTGGGGAGAGGAACACGGCCATGGTCCGTCCTTTACACTAATGCGCTAAATGCCTTCGTTTGGGAGTTTAGTGCCAAAAACAGAAGAGGAGGGACTTCCTCCACGGCACACACTTCCCACTCACCAATTGTGTGTGTTTAAGAGCGGAAAATGCCTGTCCAAGAAGAGGGGGATTAGGGGAAGGAAATGAT
>LDKF01000665.1:14712-29517 GCA_001026735.1 Rotylenchulus reniformis | reverse complement strand
CCTTTGTCCTTCCATCCCCCGACCAAATTCAATCTGATTATCCTCCTCCCTCCCTCCCTTCCCTTCCCCTTTCCTTCGCTTCGTGCCATGATTGACCGACTTGGCCGGCCTTTTGCTTTGCTTTTGCCCTCAAAAGGCCCACTTTTCCCACGGCATCATCCCCTGAGGGAAAATGGGCGGGGATGATGAAAATTTCCCGGAGGGTGGGGATGAATGGGGGGATAAGGAGAAATTGGAGGAGGATGAACGGGACTTTTCCTCCTCCCCCTCCTCCTGGCCATTCATCTTTGTTGCCTCTTTGGGCCATCTTCCCCTCCTCCTCCGCCCTTTCATAATTGCTCTCCATCTTCTTCCCCTACCATTATTCTTCCTTCCTCCTCTTTCAACTTCATCCTTCATCTTCCGGATGCAGAACTCTTCTTCTTCCTCGTCCGCTTCCGCATCTTCCTCCCCTCCTCCACCGGATCTTGCCCATCTCCAGCGTTCCACCGCCGAATTGGTCTGTGCCGGCTCATTCCCTCATCACTCTCTCACTCTGTTATTATTCTCTTCCTTCCATCTTCCTCATCCTCATCCTGTTCATCCTTGCGCATCTTCATCCTTCACTTCCTCCCTTTTGTCCTCATCTTCCCCTCACTCTTCATCCCCTTCATCCTTTTCTCTATTCGTCCTCTTCATCCGCTTCTTCTTCACTTCATCTTCATCCCTCCTCCTCTTTCTCCTCAGGTGGAAATCCTGATCTACTCGCTGTGCCTTCTCGTCGGCGGCCCCCTGAACCTGTTCGCCTTCCCCAAGCTGGTCACCCGCCTGTTCCGGCCCTCCGCCCCCATTCACCGCACCTTCGGCACCCAAATCGCACTTCTGAAGTTGCATCTGAACATTGCCGACCTGATCACCATGTACTGCTTGAATTTGTCCGATTTGTACTCCCTCGCATCTTCCAGGTTCATCTACACCCTGTCCCAGATCATCTGGATGGTCAGCTACCAGGTGAGTTCTGATCAGTCGCGATGACCAAATGGATAGACAGACAAATTTAAAGTTTGGAGAGAGAAAATGGATTTTGGATTGGACACTTGGAAAACAGATCTTTTTTATGTGAAAACCCAGGGGTCCGATTAATTCTAAAAAATGGCCAAAAATATCTTCGGGTATGGCCAAACTCCGGATTGGATACCTTACCAAGATTTACTAGAGTACCACCATGTAAGTCCTTTCCTAAAGTGCAAAGTTTCAGTGGCACGCGGGTGATCTGCTGTGCCGGCTGTGCAAGTTCTTCCACACCTTCGGCTTCTACCTGAACTCCTTCGTGGTCGCCTGCTTTGCCATCGACCGGTTCCTGGGCACCCGGAACCTGAAGTGATCGATCATTGATCTCTCCGATCACTCCGATCAATCGATATTCCTCTCTTTCTTCAGCAATCCATCGGCCACCACTGCCGCGCACCAACGGGTGCGGCGGATGCTGGTGGTGGCCTGGCTGCTGGCCACCCTGCTCAGCATCCCCCAGTGCTTCATCTTCCGGGTGTTCGAACCGTCCGAGTTGGCCAACTTCAAGTCAGTATGGACTAGGATGGTTGGGACCCGGATCCGGGGACAGTAGCCCCCGCAGAATCATGTGTGGATGGATTGATTGTGCTAATGTTCGGAGGCTTAAAAATTTGTTTTTTGACGATCGAAGGATTTTCCTGAAAAAATGCTCACACGGGGTTCGGAACGAGGTCATAGGCAGATCTATCCAACTTTTGCTTGTTAGAGTACGAAATTCGATGGATTCGAAACCACTAAAGATCCATCCATTCCCCTCTCCCACTCAACTTCAGACAATGCACCCCCATCTGGACTATTCTCGGCTATGAGTTGGACATACAGCTGGGCACCCTGCGGAACATCAACGACACACACCGGCAGGACCAGTTGCGCGGGGAGCTGATCGGACAGTTCGAGGAAGGTGATCAGCAGACCATAATTGATCGGGGACCGATCAGTCACTCGGATCATTGCGCCCCTTTCAGTGCTCAAATGGGAAAGGGCTTACAACCTGGCCCACCTGCTGTTCGTCTTCTGGATCCCCGCCCTGGTCATCGTGTCCAGCTACGCCTCCATCCTGATCACCCTCCAGTCGCTGTCCGTGGTGCCACAGAGCATTCGGCGGACAGGTAATCAACCAATCGGACTGATCACTCTCGTCACTCACTGATCGATTCCACCCCGTTAAGTTTAGTTCCAGTTAAGTTTTTCTAAACTTCCAGTTAAGTTTAGTTCCCTATTCCGCATTGACTGATCAGTTTCCTTTTCCTATTGTTGATCAATATCCCCGGGATTAATCAATTTCGGTTCTGATTAATATTTCCTGCTAAATCCTTCCTCTGATCCGGAAAATTGATCCCTCTGCCTTGATCAGTTCCTCTGATATCTTCAATATCTCTTTCCTCACTCATTGATCTCTCCTCCAATCACTCTGATTTGGTCTCCTCCTGGCCTCAATCTCGCTTTCCTTGCTGATCTATTTTCCTGTTGATCACTCATCTATTCCTTCCTTCCCTCCCCTTTCCCGTTCAGCCTCTCCCCGAATTTTCCGCCACCACCGTCGTCGAGTTCCTTCCGCCTCCTCCACAACTAACAACGTGGTGATCAGTAATGGGACTTGTGATCAGTCGAAGCAAGAAAAGTTGGGGACGCAAAATGGAAAAACAACGGAAAGGGCGAAGGATGAGGAGAGGGAGAGGGGGCCGAATGGGAAGATGGAACAGCAACAAAAGCTGATGATGGAGGAGGGGGAGGAGGAGCAGGAACAACGGAACGGAGAAGGGAGGAGGAGCGGGGCAAGGGTGGGCGCACTGGCGGCACAGACAATCGCCAAGGCCAGACAGGTTGGAGGGGGAGAGAACATGGGGGAAGATGACTGATCGGCTGGCTGATGGGAACAATTTCAGAATGCCAAACGCCAAGCGGTGAGTTGCATTGGGACGAATATGACCTGATTGATCTTCGTGATCCCGTGCACGTTGCCTATCCCCTAATCTGATCCGACTCGCGCTTTCGAATCTTGATTTTACTCATCGCCCCCAGCCGGACCCGATCTCTGATCCCTCTGATGGTCTTTGTTTAGGCACTGATCCTGGCCGCCTACCTGACCTTCTGGTCCCCCTACAACCTCTTGGCCATCATCAACGCCTTTGCGTCCAAGGAGGGATCAGTGCGGGAGATTGTGTCCATCTCGCTGCCCTTCCTGAACAGTCTGATCGTGGTCAACCCCATCGTCAACCCCCTCATCTACGGAGTATTCGAATGCGGGCGCAAATTGTGACTCATCGGCCATAAATCAAACCCAATCCACCATGTAATGATTCCAAATAAGGAATTTTGTGCTCAAAATCGCCAATTTTATTTTTATTTTATGTTGTTCTCATGTTCCATATCTGCAAATTGATTCAATTATGATGCAAATTAAATTATATTTTGCCATTTTCTTCAACGGAACAATGACAATTCTGTCTGCCATCACCAATTTGCTGTCCTCCTTCCATTCGAATTCGGTTAACCACTTTTTCAAGCTGTTCATCCAAATTTTGGCCGTCGTTGTTCACCACCGCGTCCCATCGCTCTTCCGGTCCGTCCAATCCGCACTCCGATTCGGCGTCGTCCACGCCCTTCTTGAACACGAATCCCCTCTGTGCCCGCACTTCCATGGGACATTCGATGCGCAGGGACAAAACCGGGATGGTGGGCGCAAATTGTGAACGGAAGAAGTGAAGATCGGAGGGACGCCGACAGTCGGAGACGAGGACAATGTCGGCCAGGGACATGTCGCGGCCGGGTCCACGCACCAATCGCCGCTGGGAAAGAGCCTTTCTGAAGGGGAATGAAAAGGGAAAAGATGATTGAAAATGGAAAGAAATGATCGGAATGAAAAAAGAAATTGATCAAATGAGCTCGAATAATCAGGTTACAATCAAAGTCATGGATGGAACAGGACTAGAACCAATCTGGCGTAAAAAACCTAGAATATAGGATTAGTTTAGGTTTATTACCTAAAAACCGGGATCTGTGAACAGATAAGAATTTACCAAACAATGATCGGTGATCAACAAACATTAACAGCGGGGTAAAGGTAGATCTCGATCGCCGATTGCAGTGGTCAGGGGACTCGATTGCAAAAATCTGGAGGTTGAGAAGAAATAAAAATTGAGAAAAATAAGAAATAAAAAACTAAATTTTCCCATTATCGAATCCATCGGTAAAATCAATTTTTGCGATCGAGTCCCATCTGATTCTAGTACCTTTCATCGCTTTTTTTAATTGTAAAATTTGTTAAAATACTCTAATAAATTTAGTCGAATTTTTTGGACATTCCCTCAGAAAATTTCTTCATAGGGGTTTTTTATGAGAAAAAAACTTGAAACCATAAAAATTTGGCCTGAATCTTTGCGAGCGGAGTGGGATCAACCAGCGATCGCAAGCCAAACAAATTGAGTAAAAATTGGTTGGTCAATGGTCACTTAAGAACATGGCTCCCAATTCCCATTCCCATCCAGCCTTCTAATTTACCTGCAAAAGTAGCCATTGTCCTTCCGCCGCAATTCCTCCCCAAATTGGATCATTTCCTGCCGAACTAACTCCTTTGCCGGCCCATCGCCCTTCAGCTCCTCAGCGTCCATACCGTGCAAAAGGGCAAACTCTTCCTTCAACGGATCGCTCAAAGTGCAAATTGACACCGAAACAGTCGGAAACTGTTTTGCGAAAAGAAAGGCCAATCTCCGGGTCACATAATCTATTAAAAATTCGTGAGCAGATATCTAGGATTCGAGATGAATGGGATAGGGAATAAACCAAATTAAATTCAATCATTTTTTAAATAAAATCCGTTTCCAGTGATTTTTCCGATGATGCAAGAGGCACGCCCATGTTGTCCCGGATTCCCAATTTTTGATTTACAGGCTTTAAATGTTTTTAAAAATTCACTCGCGAAACTTTATCATTTTTTTTATAAATTAACCCAAATAAGTTTCTGGTCATTTGCAATCAAAATGCTATAATATACCTTTGCCTGTTTTTCTCTTCCCAGAAACACAAATGAATGTCCTGAAACAATCCATTGAGCAACCGGGAACTTCCGAGGCAAATGCATAAGTTGGACCCATCCCTTAGAAATTTACTAAAATTGTAAACAAAATCACTCTTAGTAAGATTGATAAGAATAAAAAAACTAATAAGATATCGAACAACTAAATGATTAGATTGTTTTATACTGAAGAACAACGACAAAGAATAGCGAATATGAATGTGGATTTACAGCAAACAGAAAGTGTCAGAGTCGGATCACATATTCAGCATATGACATCCGCAAATTCAGAAATAGCGAAACAAATCAATATCGTCAAATCAAAAGGAACACAAATTATCCTCCGCCGACGATGATGTTGTTGATGGGAATGTGTATGAGCTTGACAAAGAAACCGATGAAGCCCATGATGGCGAAGCCGATGGCAGTCGCAAAGGCGATCTTCTGGTATTCTGCAAAAATTTGGATCAACTTGTTCAACAATTTAAAGACCATTTTGGGAGTAAAAAATGAAAACAATGATTGTTATTCTTGGTCTTATTTTATTATTTATATTTTCGCATTAGAAATGCCAACCTTTCCTGTCGGGTTTTGTGCACTTCTTCACCAGCCGAATTGAATCCTTAGCAAATTTCTTGCCTGGGTCGACCACTGCTTGAATATGTTCCATTTTAGCTGTAAAATGGAAAATTAATACGATGAAATTAGTGAGATGAAACATGTGTTTAAAAAAGAATAAGAGAGCTAATATAAATTGGGAATCGGCCCCGAAAATGCTCATGGAAAATAAGTCAAAATTTGAAAGCAATTATAAACAATATGGTAAAATAAAATAACACAATGAATTCGCTTAGGCCAGTGTTACTATTCTGCTATGTTCGAATAAGTAACTGATTTTTTACAAATACCATAATTATTTTTATAACAATTTTGTGTCAATTTTACTATCCAAAATTTTACATAGAGCTTGTCCATATAAATTTATGTGGCATAAATGCTTCAATTATAAAATGGATTATTTAAATTTATGCAAGTGGGAAAAGGAAGAGAGAAGCGACTCGCTCTTGTCATCGCGAACGATTTTGCCGACCTTCTCTCCCTTGTCTTTTCATTTTCTTTTCACACACTGCAAAATTTCTAAACGAAAAGCGGGGATCAATTGTCTTGGCGAAATGTTCTTGTTTAAATTTAAAGGATTTTCCAGTACCACTCTCATACAGCATTTGCTCACTGTCAGCTGATCCTCCAGGGATTATTGCGCGAAGGGACAACTTCTTACTCCCTTCTCTTTCCTTCCCACAACTTCGGTTCCCTGCCCTGCTAAGCTAGTTGGGAAGGGAATTGCATGTCCGCGAATGGGGAGGGGGGAAGAGGGGATGAAGAACTGGCTAATGATCGGGGGAAGAAGATGGGGGAGGAAGAGGAAAGAGAGCGATCGATCGCTTTTTGGAATTTGGAAAGGTTTCGGGGGTTGTGGAGCAGCAGCACAGTCAGACACAGTTGGATGATCGGTGGTGGATGTGCAGCTTGGACTCGGCGGAGTGCATCACCAACATCTTTTCCTCTCTTCCGGATGATCACCATCCCTCTCCCCTTTCCCTTCCTCTTCCTCCTCCTCCCCCTTCTTCATCCCGTCTTCGCTGAACTTCCCCAACAGTTGGACCCTTTCCTGGAGCGTCTTTTCGAGACCACGGAATGTTCGTTTCTGTTGTTTTTTTGTTTGTTTCTTTGTCCTCTCCGCTTTCGCCATACTCCCTCTCCCTCTTCACTTCTCAGGCGAGTCTTTCCTCTCCGACGCTTCCTTCCTCGCCGTGGCCACCCGCGAGTGTTCCCCCGTGGTGTGCGACTTTCCGCGCCAACTGTGCATGCGGCCAGCGACGATGTACAAGGACGATCGGGCCAACCAGTGCCGGACACTGCCTGAACAGGTCGAAACTCGGTGGAACTCTCCGCTGGGCTCCCAAATCCAACTTCGACTCCTGCGGATCGAAATCCGGAATCCCCCCTGTTCCCACATCCCTGATCAGACTCTTCGGACCGTTCAGTGTCTGATCGCCGCCAACGGTGGTCATCCCCTGCCGTCCCCGTCATCCTCACCTCACCCTGCTCCTCCTCCTCCATCTTCCGGCCCTCCGCCTCCTCCCCCTCCGCATTCCTCCGCTGTGCTCCCACCTTCAACTTCGGCTCCTGAGCTTCCACCAGGCTAGTTCTGCCTCATAAGATCAGGGATTCGAAAATCTGATCATCCTTCATTGAAGCTCCATCGAGAAGGCCACCGCCACTCGGCGATGTGCCCATATGCGAACAGGGCCCTCCGGAAGGCCGCTTCTGCGGCTTCTCCCTCAAATATGCATTCAATCGAGAGACCCGGAGTTGCGATCAAGTAGCGCCGGATTGGCCCAAACATTTTAATTTTTTAATCATTACATCAAAGTTTTGGTTCCCGGGCTGCCGGACGGCTGCGACGAACGACAACCTTTTCGACACACTTGAACAGTGCATGGACGCGTCGCGGCATTGTGCGCGAGGTAAACTAATAGGAGGGATCATTGCGGATCGAGGGGAGAACATTCCGGGATTCTGATCGTGATGGATCCGGATCATGATGATTTGATCTCTGATCAAGGTGATCCGATCATCCATCGACCCGCCGTTCCGGCACCAGCGGGTCCCAACCCGACCCCTACAATGGTTCCGGTCCCGCCCACCCCTCCGCTTCGGCCTCCTCCCTCCGGAGGCGCTGGTGAAGGACCATTAGGGCAATGGCAGAACAGTCAGGCGGGCCAGTTCATCCGGATGATCACCAACACCATTCGGGAGGTGCGCGAGCAGGGACAGTCCGGAGGCGGAAACGGAGGCGGCGGACCCGCGGGGGGCGGCGGATTCCGTTGGGATGCCGGACAACTCGGCGGACTGCTCCAATCATTGTGAGTCATTTGGGCGAAGAATTGGGGGAAAATGGGCAAAATTACAGCGGAAAAAGGCGATGAAAGGAAAAAGGAAGAAAGGGAGGAGGAAGATGATCAAGGGAATGATCAAATGATCGGACACACCATCCCGATTCCGTATGTACAAACGAATTTTTGATTCACTGTGGCCCAATGATAAGCCAAGCACAATTCTCCATTTTAAGGTTGGTTCAATAGTGTTCTTGCGATAGTGCAATTCCTCCATTTTCGGAGTTCCATTTCTAAACCATCCCAAAAGGGTCCCAATTGCTTCATTATCCCATTGAAAATAATAATTTTGGCAAAAGCGATCTCTGATCGATCAGTTCGGTCGGTCCCTGCTGATCTCTGATCTGATCTGGCTTTTCCTCCTCCTTCACCTCTTCGCCCTCCGCTCCTTCGCCTCCTTCTCTGCTGGCATTGGCACATTTTGGTTCTGATCGGGCACAATGGGCGAGGGCGACGGAGTGGCCGGAGGGGGAAGAGGCACGTTCAGGGGGCCCAGCTGGGTCTGGGACTTTTTGCGGCGGTGGAACTCCAGACGATAAGTTTCCACCAGCTGGGGCAGCGAGTTGGAGCGGAGGGTCCGGATCTGGGGGAGGGATCAGAATCAGAACAGAACCAGAAGAAGAACAGAATCAAAATCAGAACAAGATCCGAACAGAAGAGCAGAATGGACGAGGCAAGAAAAGGCAGAAACACAAAGAATATTGTGTAAGGGAGAAATTGAACGAAATTGCATGAAAATGTAAAAAAAAAATAAATCCGAAAAAACTGAAAATAGGGAGAGAACGATGTGTTATAGGTGTGGGCAGCCTCGGAAGTGCCAAAACTCACATGGGCCAGATAGGCGTCCTTGATCTCGATGATCTGAACCAAAAAGTGATCGTTGAAGGGTCCAAAGAAAGAAAAGAATGAAAAGCAAATGGACCGACCAGGAAGGAGATGAGCACGGACCACTGGGTGTGCAGTTTGTCCCGCTGAATGGGAGCAAAGGTACAGATCATCGGGGAATCGGGGGACCTGTTCGCCCCGGGACAACGTGCACAGAAGGGCTGTCTTGAAGGAGAGCCAACGGGCGGCGGTGAAGGAGAGCTGTTTGATCTGGCAGTGCTGGCGACCGACCATCCTAAGGCAAAGGGGCATTCGGCAGGATAGTGATCACTTGCGATCCGATCAAGTCCGATCAGTTTGTCCCAATTTACAGGAAGGAATAGGGACCCTGGCCACTCAAATTCGGGCAGGGTTACTGACATGGATAATGTCAGGACATTGATCATGTAGGCATTATAAACCGAATATCCGAAATACCATCCGAGATTTAGGGCACTGATCAGTTAAGGCCCAGATACTGCTTGATCATCCCTGCACCGATCAGTTCCGCTTCTGTTCAACGGGGTTCAACTGATCATTTTGGTCCAAATTGAGCTACATTAGTAGGGTGAGGAAAAAAAGTCATAAAAAATCTCAAAAAAGTCGACTAAAAAAGTCACAAGAAATCCTCAAAAAGTCACGAAAATTGCAAAAAAGTATCAAAAAAGTCATGAAAATTGAATGAAAAAAATGAATAAAATTGCAAAAAAAGTGAAAAAAGTAAAAATTTCTCTGCAAATGTATTTTTATTGTTTTTAGAAGCAATTTCAATCCATAAAACAAATTAAAAATCAAAAAATAAAAGTTAAGAAAAAAAATCAGATTTAGCAAAAAAAAATTTTGTAATTTCCATTAAAAAAATTGACGATTTTTAAATTTTGACACCAAAATTCTTTGAAATTTTTGTAGTTTTCCCAAAAAAATTTCGTTTTTGAGCTATAAATTTCAAAAAAATAAGACAAAAAAATTAAAAATTTGCTCCAAAAGTCAAAAAAGTCATGAAAGAGTCAAAAAAGTCGTGAAAAAGTCATAAAAATCCCAAAAGGATAAAAAAAGTAAAAAAAAGTCATATAAAAATGCATGCTAGAGACGTCGGGTCAAGTTAAAAATGCGTTTTAGATGGGTTTTAGGCCATTTTAGACCAGCAGAAAAAAAAGTCATTTGACTTAAATTCCTCACCCTATTAGCTATTTCCGACAATTGTGACCAGCTTACCTCACAATTTGGACCAACTCCTCTTCCCGGCCATGTTTCTGCAAATTTATTTATAATTTTGTTTGTCATAATTTTGGCCCACCGGCAACAGATCCATGACCGTGGTGATGAACCTCTGGAACTTGCACACATGGGTCCGGAACGGAGTCTTCCGGCGCAACTCATTCTCCGGAATGTCCGCCATGCCGAAGACAAGCGCAATTTGGGGGTCAATTTGCTGCAAATTCAGAATGGCATAAAGAAGATTATATTCTGTCAATGTCAGACAAGACAGCTTACCAGGAAAAGGCGGAGGAACATCCGCTGAAAAGGGAACAAATGATGATTTAGGAACAGGGGGTGGGTGGCACAAGTGATACATTTTTGAAAACAAGTTCCAAAAGGATCAGTAGATGCAATGTTTAGAATCGGGGGGATGGAGTCCAAGGCCCAGGGGGATGCGAAAAGAAGACAAATGAGAGGGAATTGGGGCGGGGGAGGAGATAAAGTAAAGACCAAAGTCAAAACTTGGAATGAATGTGAGAAGATGACATTTCGGCAATTATTTTTATAAAAAGGACTCAGAATCCTCTAAATATCCTAAACTTCCACGTAACGACAGTAAACTCCGGAGGGTTCAAAGGTATTGCGAAAGGAACGACCACCTCGAACAGATGGTACTTGTCCGGCATGGCGGCGAACACTGTGCTCAGCTGCTCGCACTCCGTGTCCTCCAACTGCAACTCGCGTCCCGAGTGCCGGGAGCAGATCCGCCGGGGCGGCAAGTCCTCCAGTCCGGCCAGACTGGCCCGGTCCAGACTTTTGCCGGACGAACTGCGCGAAAGGCGTTTCCTTGAGGAAGGGAACCGGAACATTTGGGGAGAAGAAAGGGCCAATATCAGAGGAGCGAAGGTGCCAAATTCCAGGATTTGAGTTCATGGGTCCGGAATTCTTGGTTTATGGCCTAGATATGGTCAGAGCAGTGGCCCATTGTTAGTGGGAGGAAAAGGACCAAATAGAGGCCAACATTCCTCAATGGGCCAAAGATACGGTCTAAACGATATGGAATCCAATGGTCAAAATTGCAGAATGAGGGGGCAAATGGTCCCATCCCAAGGGTTCATTTTCCTGGTTGTCTAAACATAAAACAACAAAATGCCGACTTTTCCCGGTAGCGCTGTCTGGCCGCCAGGAAACTTTGGGCCGCCGCCTCGATCATTTGACCCTTTTGGTCGTTGTTTTGTCTAAAAAAGTTTAAAAAATTGATTGGATTTTGGGATGAAGTGGAAAGTGCCCCCGGAGGGGATTTGCCGTCGGCGGGTGGAAGAAGTGGTGGCCAATCTGGCGGAGGAACCCGAAAAGGGCCCCGGGTCCCGGGGGACCCCTTCGGCCTGATCCATCCATCACTTCCCTTTGGTCCGTCAAACTCTTTTTTGGCCACCGAATTTTGATGGAGATTGAGAGAAAACAGTGTTGAGGGAGGAGAGATTGGTAGAGAAGCGAGAGGAAAACGGGAAAAAATTGAGGAAAGTTGGGGAGAAGGGAGAGAGAGAGAGAGAGAGAAAGACATTTTGGGGCAATGTTTTGGCCAAATCCAAAAGGCCAACTAATTGGGGAAGAAGGAAACTGTCAGAAGGAATTGGCTGGAGAAGGACCCATGGCGGAAGGAAGAAGAAGAAGGTGGGACAAATCAATTAGGAAAGGCCAAATCGATCCCAAAAAATGAGCGAACCGGGGAGGAACCGAACCTAGGCCAAGGAGCAAGGTGGACACAACTTGACAGATTGGAGGGGGCAGCAAAAGAGTCCGATATGGTAAATTAAGCCACTCTGACACACCTACCTGGCCAGATTCGGATCACTTCGGTGCAATGAATGTTTTCCAATTATTTATTATTGAAAATTGGCAATTTTGAACACAAAGTGCGAATAATTTCAAAAAAAACCCTCGGAAGGGAAAAATTTCCTCGATGGATTCTTCGAGTTTTTGAAAATCAGACTTGCCTACCTGCTTTGTCCCATCCTAAGTGGTGGACAGACATCTTCTTCCGACTTCCGAAGGAAAATACATTTAAAAGCCACCGATAAAATGTGTTGAACATTGCAGAAAAGAAAAAAAGAACCGTGGTACGACTTTTGCAGATCACATTATAACTTGGGTTAAACGAAACCTAGAGAAGTTTGTTATATACCAAAAAATAGAGTAAATAATCAGCTAAAATATAAGCCTATGCCCATTCAAATTAATCCTTTATGAAAAAAGTTATGGCCAAAATATTATTTTTGGCCAAGTTCATAGTATTTGGGCCATAACTTTTTTCATATTGAACCAATTCGAATGGGCTTAGGTTATTTTTGTAGCTAATAATAAGCTCTATCTTTTTACACCAAGATCGTTTCTCTTGGTTTCGTTTGAACCGAGTTATGAACGGCAAATGACGAATTATCTGCAAGTGTCGGGTCTGCAAAAGTCGGCATGCCAAAAGAACATTGTTTGGCCCTGTTGGGTGACAATAAACTCCATGATCCTTCGAAGAGCCTGCTGATGTTGGCCTGCTTTTGTTTAATCAAATCAAGATTGGCAAAACTCCACACTCAGCTTATAAGATCTGGCAATACAGTAAGCTCTGAAATTTCTTTTTGCGATTTTATCAATTTCCCTCGATCATTTTGGCACTTTCGGCCTTTCTCCGACTTTGTTTGTTGTTGTTGTTTTGCTCTTCCCTCCCCTTCCCCTCCGTTCATCCTTCTTCCCCCTCATCCCTCCGCTTATCCCTCCGCGGGCAATTAGCCTTCCGCGCGAGTCCGTGCCGGTCCGGCCGGCAGCTGCCCTTCTCTCCCTCAACAAGTGACCGGAGGAGGGAGGAGGGAAGAGGAATGGAATGGACGGATGAATGGGCATGGAAGATGGAGGAGAGCGAAGGAAGGGAAAGGGAGGGGAAGGGAAGGGGAAGGGAAGGGACAGATGCGTTCGCTCATTCCCCTCTTCTCTTCCATCTTCCTCTCATCCTTCCTCCGTTCTTCTTCTTCTTCTTCTTCCTCTTCCTCCTCTTTCTCCTCCACTGACCATTCATTACCCCTTCCCCCCCCCCACCCAATGAACAAACAGGCGTGCCATTGGCAAATTTGGGGTTGGCAGCTGGATGGATGGATGGCACACGCAAAAACAACGGATGGATGGAAGATGAGGAAGAAAATGGGGCGGAAGATGGGGAAGATGGGTCATTTGCATGTTTGGGTCCGGAGGAGAGGTAGTCAATCAGAGGAGGAAGATGAGGAGGAGCAGGAGGGAGACAGCTCATCCAATATTCATCAGCAAGGGCGAGGCAATCCGGATCCGCCGGAGGAGGAACATGTCCGAAGTCTGAGGAATGGCTGCTACTTGCAAAACACATCTCTGTGGATTTATTGGGGAACTAAATTACCAAATAAGGCCCAATTTGGCCACTGATTTCTTTAGACTTGTTCCTTGGTGTCCATCCTCTGCTTCATTTGGGTTTCCCTTGTAAGCCAATTAAATGTACATGCAATGGTCCCACTCACTCTAAACATCCCCAATTGTCCCATTCATCCATTGGCGGATGATGATGATTAACAACATGTCCCATCCTCCCCCCCCATCCCCAACTCGGCAAACAACAGTCTTCCCCCTCCCCCCTCCCCAAATAGTCCATCGTCGTCCCATCCGATGGCACCAAATTGACTGGACGGGAATGGCGCCAAAAATGTCCAAGTCCCTTCTGCTGCCCTCCCCCGGGGGGGGGNGGGGGGGGGGTTGACCCGGGAATGGCCGCGTCTGTCCGGCCAATCCCTCACCCCCCTCCCCTCCCCTTCCTCACCTGCCCCCGAGAATGAATGGAATGGAGGATGATGAACATCTGCCCCCTCCCTCCGGAAAGAACCAACGCGAATTTGGGCCCAATTTTCTGCGCAAATAAACAATTGGTGGAGGGGATGGCCAAAATGGGACATTGGCCATTAGAGTTGAGGCCAATCGGTCCCCAACATCAGAACGGAGAAATGGGCCAAATCCATTTAAAAAATACAGCGACAGAGGGGGCCAGAAATACGGACTTTGGAGGGCAATGGCTGGTTGTCCAACCCACTGTTGGTTCACCATATTTGGATGAATGTCGATTTGTCCGGCATCCTCAGGGTATTTCTTCCATCGACGGGTATATTAGGTATGCTCCTCATACATATGTACACCAAACAAGTCGCCATGCAACAAATTAGAACCAATCCTCACGTGGTCATTCAATTCCAATTCTATCTCACAATCAGTTGCAATACAGTATGTATATCAGGTTTAGTGCAGTATGTGTGTAACAATACAGTATGTGTACCGTACCTTTCACTTTCAATGTTATGGTATGTTCTACTTTTATGTTCTCTGTTTATTGCACAGTACAGTAGCCCAAATCAATGATTCTGGTTATGCTTACCGTATCCCACCCCAATCAATCCTCGGTTGATCAATCCACCAATCGGTCACTTTTGATTGGCCTTTCTCTCCTCTTTCCCTACTCTACCGTACCCTCCTCCACCTCTCCCACCATTCATTTGGAGTACCCCCCCCCCTTCCTCTCCCCCTCCACATTCCCCCTCTCCTCCTCCTCCCCCGCTGATGGCGCAATCCGTCGCCCAATTGCCCGGTTTTATTGGGGCGAGGTGGGACATGGACAACCACGGACAGATGCGCCAACAACAGTCACCCCCTCCCCCC
>LDKF01000665.1:0-14612 GCA_001026735.1 Rotylenchulus reniformis | reverse complement strand
GACCAATTGGTCTTTCTTTTCTTTCTTTCTTTCCCATGGCCCATAACCTCCCAAATTGGCCCCTTTACTCCATCGAAAGGGCATTTCGACATGGCCACCCCTGCTCAAAATGCCCAAATTCTCACATTTCGCAACGCTCACAGCATTTTCCCCTGATGAGACAAAAGAACACAATATTCCGAAGGTGTCAAAGTAATCATAAGTATCAAATTCGGTTTATTTTAATACCCTACACCGATTACCCGTACAGAAAATCATTCATGGAGCCTATTGCTGTTAATTTGCTGTAATTCTTCGAAGTTTTGTCCTTATCCCATTTCGTATTTTTCTGAGCTTGATCTATGGCGATGATACCGATCAGTCTCCCCCTTCTTTCCTGGGTTTCTGATCAGCCTCCCCATTTTTCAGAAAGTGATCAATGTTCTCCTCCTCGTCCCCCTCCTCCTCCTTGTCCTGCTCGCCCTCCTCCAACTCCTCCCTGCTGCTCTCCTCCCTGCTCCATCCTCTCCATCCTCCGCCTCCCCCTCCTCTTCATCATCTTCCGCTTCTTCTTCCTTCCCCTCCCCATTCTTCCGCCTTCTCCATCCCTCCTCCGTCTTCTTCTTCATCCTCCTCATCTTCTTCTTCGGATGTCCTCCACACTCTGTGCCTCCAACTTCTGCTCGATCATCAGCGTCAATCTCTGCTCCAGTCACTGCTCGCTTCTCTCCTCTACAGTACCCCCACAGATTCCTTTACCACCTGCTACAGTAACCTCGACTTGGCCAAACCGGACATTGAGGAGACAACAGAGAAGGAGGGAGAGGAAAAGTTGAGCGAAGAGGTGAGTCAATCAATCCCCGGACCGAAAAGGGAAAATGGGCTATCCCCCTCCCTCCTTTAGAGACGGGCCCGAAGTTGGTCGGATCCGCTTTTTAACTTTTATCTTTTGAGCGGAACCATTTGGTGGTGGCGGAAGAGCGAAAGGATGCGAAGAAGGAAGCGGAAGAGAAGAAAGTGAAGAAGCGGAAGCGCAAAAAGGAGACGGAAGAGCCGAAAGAAGGGGCGAAGCGGAAGAGGGAAGAGCATTCGGCGGAGGGAGGACGCCATCGCCGGAAGGGCAACCGGCGGCACAGGGCGGAGGCGGAGACGGACTCGCCCGTCAGCGGCATGTTCATCCGGGTACGGCACATTCAATTGGCCGGGAAGTTATTTGTGGTCTTAAGAACTGGACATTGGGTCCTAATGAGACCCTTACCATCGAGTATTTTAAATTAAATTTTATTCAAAAAATAAACGTCATAGGCAGGAAAGTATTTTGTGCCTTTTCCGGGTCTCTAAGTCTTGGTCAATGGCCAATTCGATTCATCGCAAATCAGGATCCCTGTCCATCCCTGATGGGCTTTAGCAATCAGAATGTCCATTGGTCCAAAATCCGATCATTGATCTGAATTTCACCCTTCCTCCTCCCTAAGGCTTCTTGCGATGCGGAAGAGTTGCGCCGGGCCGCCGCCGAGCTGGACGAGTCGGCGCCATTTGTGGCCGCCACTGAAGAGGCACGGCGAGCAGTGGCCGCCATTCCCAATGTGATCGGGGACTCGGTGTGCGCACTGTGCAAGGTCCGCCAGGGCTTAGGAGATCAATCGGAAGGATCAAAAGAAGGAATTTATTTGCATTTTCAGATCCGATTCCGGGATGTGTTCCGGCTGGCCATGCACAAATGTCCACGGATCCGGCACGAGGAGTACCGATGCGGAGAGTGCGAAAAGGTGAGGAAAGGGGGAGGGGAGAGGAAGGAACCGGCGGAGCAGAAGGAAAAGAGATAGATCCAAAGAATCACAGGTCCAGGGAAGGAGAACCCGGTCCAAAGGCCCCAAGGAATTCTCGGATTGCTACCAACCTGGGCCACAGGGGACAAGCCTCCAGAGTTCCGGGATTATTTCCAAAAATCCTAAATCCCGGAAAATAGGCTGACCAGACCCAGAATCCGGATACAGTAATCCCCTCTGGCAGATGAGGCGGTGAATAGACAAATCCAATCAAAAGTGAAGCAATTAAAAGGCGATGAATGGAGGGGAGGGGGGGGGGAGAAAAAGGGGATCGTCGGAGTTGGGAGAAGACATTTGTCCTTTCGGCGCCGAGTCAATCCTGTCAATCCCTGTTCTTGGCTCGACTTCTTCCTTTCCATGCAAATAATGCAAACAAATCATCATCCCCCTCCTCATCTCCCTTCTTCATCTCCCTTCTTCATCCCCCTCCTCCTCATCCTCTTCCCTTTGCTGTGATCTCTCACAGCATGTCGCCCCTCGGGCGGGGTCGGCTCCCCCTTTGTATTCCCCTAAATCCCCTTGGCCTTCCAGCTGCTGGGTGCCAAGAGGTCACGGAGGAGCCCCAAAAAGCCAATTAGCGAAGGATTTGGGGGAGGAAAGGGGAAGCAGGAGGAGAGAGAGAGTATAGTGATGGACAAGGAAGGGATGAAGAAGAGGAAGAAAAGAAGAGAGAAGAGGGATGAAGATGAGGAGGAAGAGGAGGAGGAGAAAAAGGGATGAAGGGAAGAAAGAAAGAACACTTGGGGGGGGGGGAAAGTGATCCGAGGAGTTCATCTCTGGAGAAAATTTGGCCAAATGTCCCAAAATCCGAACTGACTTGTGACAAGTCCATTCATCCCTTTTCAGGTGTTCAGCTGTCCCGCCAATTTGGCCTCCCATCGGCGATGGCACCGGCCCAAGCAAGTAGCGCCACTTGTTCATGATCTCGGGATCACGGAACAAATGACCAAAGTGGAAGCACCGAATGAAGCAGAGCAAGGGCAAAATGGTGAAGGGGAAAGGAAGGCAATGGTGGAGGTGGGAGGGTGATCGGAAGAGCGGATGATCAGGCATTTACTGATCAGGGGCAAGTTGCTGGCCGGAGACCAATTCCCAACAAACAAATCATTTGACTTGCCAGATTGTGCTAACTCCCCAACTTTCGATCAATCACTTATCATTTTTCATTAATATCTCCAAAGCTTTGTTCTGCTGAGTGGGTTCTAGTCAGTCACAGTCAGGGACACTTTGTTCATATTTTTCCCCATATCCTCCCCCTCCTCCTCATCAGTGCCCTTTTTCGTGCGCCTTCTTAAAATCTTTTTTTTTTGTTTCATTTTCCCAATTTTTGCCTAATTTATTTACATTTTGTCCTCATTGGTTCTATGTATATAATAAATGTCTCAACAAAACAAGAAGCGACACATATGCTCATGCTCATTGTGGTGCTCTTACAATGTGTATGGGATGAAAGAGATACGGTATAAATTGTGAAGGATACGGTCAATTCCCTTGATCAGCAGCAAAAACAGCAAACAACGAGAGAAAAAGAGCAAAAATGGAAGAAAAGAATAATAATGATACAATACAATAGATAAGAGAGAATGCACAGGGAATCAGGCAGACATGGAGGCTGGAAACAGGAGTGGGCCGACGAGATCCATCAGATCCAGATTGTATCGATTGATTGATTGGATTGATTATTAGGCTAATTAATGATCTTTTTGGTGCGATTGAACCCGGTTAGCTCGCAAAGAACCAAAGCAAGGACTGGGACTGTTTGGTATGGCCGATTTGACGCATAAAATTATAAAAAACCTCTTTTGATGCAATGTTAAAGAAAATTAAAATTGTAAAACAAATTTAATATATATTTTTTTAATTCCATTGTAAAAATGCTCTAATTCAAATTACAGACGAGGAATTTTAATTTGTTGAACATTCCTGTGGGAAATGACAGGAATTTAAAATGGCTGGAATTGTAAATTATTTTGGCTACTTATATAATATGCGTCAAATTGCGTCAAAACAGCAGCGTCAAAACTACTCCGACTCGAAAAGAGGATAAAAAAAGGCCAAAACGAATGAATGATCATTTGTGTCCGATCACTCCGCCCACTGACTGATCAGACCGTGCCGTTCAGCCGGTGCTTCGCCCCCTCCTCCTCCAACTCCTCGTCCCTGCCCGGGCTCTCCTCCTCTCGGCGCTTCTTCCTCACGGTCACTGCCCCTGTGGTGTCCGCACCCGTGTCCATTTCCTCCGCCCTGCCTTCTCCATCCGCTTCCCCTCCTTCCTCCTCCTCCTCGTCCTTCTCGTGCTTGCTCTTCCGCCTTCCCGTCGTCTCTTCCATCCCTTCATCTTCATCCTCCTCTTCTTCATCATCATCCTCATCCGACGACAATTCCCCATGTTGGACCACGTGAATGCGTCCATTGGTGACGATCCGTTCCAGGGTGCCCTTCATCTTGTTGATTTTGCTCAGCTCCGATTGCATCACACCAGCTGGCATTTGCTGTTGCTTCAATTGTTTCAGCCAATCGGCACAAAAACTGAACCGAAGGGGGGGGGGAAATTATAAATTATGATTTAAGATATGGAAGTACCTAGGTAGGAAAAATTTTTAAGGAAGAGGGGGAACTTTTAATGAATGGGTGTGACAAAAAATGAAAAATTGGACTGATTCTGTGAAACATGTTCATTTTTTTAGCATTTTAATAAAGGATAACGGATGATGACGCTTTCGTTTTTTTCAGGGGAAGTACCTAGAGTGGAGGGCAACGGGGCAACTGCTTCTCACCACCGCGGAAAAATTAAAAATTTTCAGAGGATCGGGGTAAAAGGGAAGAAAAAAATGAAAAAGAAAAATTGACCAATTTTCTTAAGAAACTAGTCCAAATTCTCGAAATTCTCTCTGGAATCCCAAAAAATACGGCGAAATTTCTCCAAAAAACATACCTTATTAGCAAAAATTGACCAAATTTCTTAAGAAAAGAATATATTTAAAAAAAGAGACCACCGGAGAAAAAATTCAGAGGAAAATTTGTGCTCTGCCGCCCTCTCCCCCATCCCGAAATCCTGAGTACGTCCCTGCAGCGGGTTATTGGTTTAAAGTGAAAACCCGGGGATAATTGTTGATTGTCTGGAGTTGAATGCCTACCTGACATTGCACTGATCAATCTAAAAATTGCCAAGTCAAGATCAAAATCTTGCAAATTCCATTTTCTTAGCTGACCTCAACCTCGGGACTGTTCACAACGTCGTCGATGATCCGCAGCATGTCCAGCGTTTCTTTGCGGCCAAGATGGTAATGGCATTGGGCCACAAAAGTGAAGTCCGTCTTCAGCAGAACGGTGAACAGTTCCCGTATGTTCACGTGCACATGTGGCATCTGGTACTGGACATTGAAGTACAGGGTCATCAGTTCGGGCACAAATCGCTTCCAATAAATGTATTCGTCGTTGAATGCTAAAATTCTGATTTGACCAAGTTGAGAATTTTTTTTTTGGGGGGGGGGCACCGATGTTCAGCTCCTCAATCACACTCCGCAAACAGTCTACCGCATCATTTATGTAGTGCTGATTGCCCGAATTGCGCAAAAGACCATACCAGGCGTGAACATTGTGCGCGTGTCTGATAGTGCCACGAAACCTAAACATTTTTCAATCCTGATTATTTCAAATTCGATTTAGAATTAACAAAAATCGAATTTCTTTTTTTTTGGAGGGGGGGAGCCCTAAATTTGAGGAAATCCTGGTCCAAAAAGATGGTGATTTATTAAGATCGGTCAAATAATTTTTTAAAGGGTAATTACAGTGATTTTGAAAGAAATTGTTGTATATCTGGTCTGATACCTTTTCGATGCCTTGGACAATGAAGTGAAGAGGTGCCAGTAGACTTTGACGGTGCTTACGTGATAAAGTATATGGGATTCCAACTTTTTGACGCTCGACTCAATTAGTCCCAGCGAAAGTCTGTTCAATATCGGCTCTGCAACCCGTGCCACCACCGACTCAACCTGAAAAGAACTCCGGTTTATTCAAAGTTTACTTGACAAACAACCTGGACCGGGGGCGCTGCTTTGATCTGGTGGGTTATTCTGCTAAGAAAATGGTCCGACTGATAGTAATGCTCTTCTTCGAAGAATTTGGTGAATAAATCGGTCAAATCGGAAGGCTCTTTCATTTCGCTGATATAAGATTCTAACATAAATGGTTATACGAAAAGAAAAATTAAAATAAATTACTAGTAATTAAATAGTTGAATCAGTTTGAATCTGAACAATTTTCCAAAAACAAAATTACAAACTTATAACAAATGAAATTGATATATTAATGATCATGCTCTGGCAAATTGGAAAGATAATTCGTTGATCTCGACGGCTAAACCAGCCTTTTCATCATAATCGGCCCATTCCAATTCGTTGAGGTCAATGTCATCAAACAGCGTCCCGGATTCGACACCAACACAAGACCATCCCACCTAAAAATGAAAAAATATAATAAGGATCTGCTCATTAGTCAACATTGATTACCCGGGGATCGAAGGAAGTGGGCTCAATGCCACGGCATTCAAATTTCACAATCGTTTGGAAGCGCTCATTCTGTTCCGCCGAATAAGGCGCATAGCTGTCGGCGATAATTTCTAGAAAAATTAAGGATTTGGGTTTTCCACCGATCTGGTACCTAACCAAGTGTGTTCACTCTGCTGCATAAGGGACATTTGGCGGAAATATGACAAACTCCCTTCCCTTTGGTCAAAGTGTGAGTTTCCTGCAAAAAATATAAAAAATAAAACCAAAATTATTGGACAATAAACAAATTTCCAAGAAAAACCTGAACAGACGCATACTGTTCCGATCCATAGGGTTCACCACAGGCAGAACATTTCAACTTGAGATACCACCGGTGATCGTCGTAATTCGACGGCCGCAACTCCGTAACATTCACCAGGTTGGCCTTCATTTGAAGGGCAAAAATCGGCTAAAAATTTTGGGAAAATTGAAAGAAAGTTTTTTCTTGAATTTACCATTAATATCAGCTAAATTAAAAGGCAATATGTGATATGTCTTTTGCTGCTGTTGGTTTCAAAAAATTTAGTGTTTCAATTTTTAACATTTATTTTAATTTGGGAAAAATTAAGGATAGATATGAAATAAAGACATTTCGCCAATCTTATTTTTGAAATTAACATCAATGCCTTTCAACAACTATAAATGTCCCCTTTTGGCCATCTTTTTCAGGCTCCTCCTCCTAATTTTTCATACTCTTTAAAAGAATTCGCATTTCCACTGCTCCCTTGCAACAGAAATGACTTTGCACTTTTTTGTCAAATTCGGTCCTTTTATTATTATTATTTTCCACCGATTGATTGGTCATTTGATCGGTTGATTGGGTCCATTTGCTCTGATCATTTATTCATCGATTGTTCCACTCCAAAGCAGACGCACAAAAGATCAACGGAGAGCCCACCAAATGCAGAAGAAAGTGAAGAAGATGGGCAAAAAAGGTGAGAGAACGGGAAGGACGGAAGACGGGAAAACGACGATGTTGTTGTAACAATTTGGCGATGTTCCGCCGTTCACTTTTTTGACGACCAAAATTATTCGGTAGAAAAAGAGAAATCTGTGAGTGGAGGATGATGAACTTCCAGCTGAATGGCACAAATTATGTGCTGGAGAAGATGATCGGCTCGGGGGCCTACGGATCCGTCGGAATGGCCGTGGATACGGTAAGTCCCAGTCCCAGCAGCAGCGGGGGAAGGAGGGAGGATGGGGCCGAGTTTGACTGCCAAATTCAGAGGACACAGACTAAGGTGGCCATCAAGAAGGTGGCACGCGCCTTTTCCGCCACCGCACTCATCAAAAGGACACTGAGTGGGTGAGGGGAATCCGGGTTCGGGTTTATACTTTATACATTGTCCGAACAGGGGAAGTGCGCATTCTCCGCGACATTCGGCACGAAAACATCATCGCCGTGCTGGACATGTTCACGATGGGCGACGGAGCTCAAGTCGGGCCCATTCATTGGACATTCAGAATACAATATCCCACTTTTGCAGGGCAAGGACGTGTACTTGGTGATGAACCTGATGGTCCTTTAAATCGGCAACAAAAGTTGAACTCCTCCCCCTCCCCCCCCCCTCCCACAGGAAACCGACTTGCACCAGATCATCCACTCCACCCAGAAACTCAGCGAGCAGCACAACCAGTACTTCCTCTACCAGATTCTTCGCGGTCTCAAAGTTGGCCCCCTTTCCCTTTTCGGATTTTCCCATTTCATTTTTGGATTTCCCTTCCCAGTACATTCACTCGGTGGGCATCGTCCATCGGGACCTAAAGTAGGCGATTGCCCCTTTGGTTGGCGGGGGAGCTGATGTGTGTCCCCTGTTCCCCACAGACCCAGCAATCTGCTGGTCAACGGCGATTGTCTGCTGAGGATCGCCGACTTCGGGTTGGCCAGATCGGTGGAGCAATGCACCCGGGAGGAGGGCACAGTGATGACCGTAGGTTGAATGCATGGATGGGAACTGATTGTGAGGGGGGGGGGGGTCAGCTCAAATATTCCCCCGAAAACAGATAATCCCCGGCAGAAATGTTGTTTTAGCCAAAAAGTTCACCATTAACAGCCAACGCCAAAATTGAGATGTGATTATCAAGATCACTCGAAATTTCGTCTGGGTCCGGGTCTCTGACCTGGCTTTTCCTGTCTTCCCACTTGGAGGGGGTTCCGATTAGTCTCTACAGAATCAAGGCACAATTTCTTGCAGCAATACGTGTCCACCCGGTGGTATCGGGCCCCGGAGTTGCTGTTCTCGATGATCAATTACGACACAAAGTGGGTGAAAAGCCCCGGGGATCGGAATGGATCCCCCAAGTGACTGATCAAGGTTGGACATTTGGTCTGTGGGGGCGATATTCGCGGAACTGATCATGCGCAGACAACTCTTTCCCGGAAGGGATGCCGCCATGCAGATCAAAGCAAGCGGATGGGGGGGGGAGCAAGAAGCAACACTTTGTCCATTTTCGCTTTAGATGATCTGCTACTACTTGGGCACCCCCGAGCCGGAAGTTCTCCGGGAAATCAGCTCTGAGCTGGTATATATCCTTGTTTTTGACTTTATTCTGGTTTTATCCCTCAATTTTCAAGGTTCGGGCTTGGATCGAAAAGTGTGGGGAGAGGGTCGCACTCCCGTGGAGTACCATTTTGCCAAAGGCAACGCCAAAGGCATTGGATCTGATGGACAAAGTACGGTACCTCGAAGGGTCGGGTCACTGGCAGCTCGAACCCTTGACAACTCGAACCCTGGCAACTCGAACCCTACAACTCGAACCCTCGACAACTCGAACCCCTGACAACTCGAACCCTCGACAACTCGAACCCCAGACAACTCGAACCCCAATAAAACTCGAACCCCGCTTTAAATTTTTACAAAAGATTCAAATTTAGACAAACAAAAATAGAAATATGTTTTAAATGACAAAAATACATTGACTTAGAAAATCAATAATGAATGTAGTAGGCACACTGCACGTCCCATGCATTTTTCCTTGGTTTTGTAGTTCACACACAGCCAAAGTTTTCCTCCATTTTCTCTTGGTTTATGTTGTTGGTAGATAAATCCTTGGTAGACCAGTTTGTCCTTGCCTCGTTGACTTTTGATAAATTCCGCCATTTTTTCAACTAAATAAATTAAAAACAAATATTATACGGGAAAAAAGTAATGTAAGTAAAGTAAAAAAAAAGTAAATGCACTTCATGATCTCCATAAAATATATATATCGCCTCTAATTTGCCTCTGGCGAATCACCTATACTTACATCTTCATTAATTTGATTGACAGGCATCACATTCAAAAAATCTCCATTAATTTGATTGAAAGGCACCACATTCAAAAAATTAAAATTTGATTTGTTATAAACAAATTTAAAAAAATGGGGTTCGAGTTTTATTGGGGTTCGAGTTGTCAGGGGTTCGAGTTGTCGAGGGTTCGAGTTGTCAGGGGTTCGAGTTGTCGAGGGTTCGAGTTGTCAAGGGTTCGAGTTGCCAGGGTTCGAGTTGTCAAGGGTTCGAGCTGCCAGGACCCCCGAAGGGTCAACTAACTGATACATATACTTATTAATATTAACATTTCGGATCAACAAAAAGCATACTGTAGCCAAGGAATTCGAGGGTAGATAACTGAAAAACTATAAATCGAAAGTGTTGATAAGCATATGTATCCATTTTTACAATTTAAAAATTTCCAACAAAAAAGATGATGCAAATTGCACCATGGAAAAGATACACAGCTGAAGAAGCCCTTTCCCACCCATACCTGGACTTGTAAGTCACATATACGGTAAAGCCATGACAAAAACACCAAAAATGTGAACAAAAGGTACTACGATCCCGAAAATGAACCAAGTGGTCCAGGAATGGTTGGTTTCGATGCGGATGCAATTGAGCAATTGGATGCGGAACAGCTGAAGACAGCACTTTTGAAGGAGGCGGAACATTTCGGAAAGGGAGAAGATGGGATTCCAATGGAATCATGATATAAAATTTATCAAAATGAAAGTGTAAAAGTTGAAAAGGCAAACCGATCCCGAGTTTCAGTAACCACAATAAACAGAAAAAAGTAGGCAAAATAGATTACTCCCGACGCACGACCATTTTCCGATCAAACACCCTCACCATGAACTTCTCTCCCGTCTCCAAGTTATCCACTTTCTGCTCCAAGTCCATTTCTTCAGACCATTCAATGTTCAGAATATAGCTTTGCTTTTTTGTTGCTTGGAAAAAATCCTGAACGGTGACAGACATTATTTTTTTAAACATTGCAAATTATTATTCTTTTTACCCTTCTAAGCACTTCAATCAAATTTTGAATTGTTTCCTCGTAATTGAACCCTTTAATTGATAATTCCTTCGGTTCGCACTTTGATTTATTTATTGAAATTGCTTCTCCATCATTGAGCCATGAACTAAAACTGGTATAGTGCGTATTAAATCCATGATGCTGGATGCACCCACATGGTCCTTACAGCCAATTTTTTTTTGGCAAATTCGGAGCTGAAACTAAAATTGTCACTAGCTCAAAGGTTGTCGATCTTTAAAAATGGTTTATCTTGATCCACCAAGACCGGCATTTTTTTAGATTCTCTATTATAAAATAATCGAATATAATATATCCAAGTTTTTGTATTTTTCTGACACTTGATTCTTAAGGGATTTCGAACTACCGTCCAAAATATTTTGAAGGATCAGAGATAAAAATCAGGAATAGAAGATAAAAATTTTCCAATGAACGGGGGTCACAGGGATGTAGCCTAAACACGGCTGATGAGGGGGCAACAACCTACAACTATATCCGAAAAAAATTTGGTAGGTACCTGGATTATGTCAAATTGATGATTAATTTCCGACCTTATCGCTTGGTTATCCTGTACAGAAGGTTCATAGTCGTCAAAATCAATGACCAAAGTTTTCTGTGGAAGTTTGAGAAGATCAAAAATCTGAGGACGGAACATAGCACAGCGATTTTCGAACGAAAAAACCACTCCAGTACATGTCTAAATGAAATTTAGGTCCAAAAATCCTAGAAATTATGATTACCTCAAAGGCTTTGATACTGAAAAGATAGGAAATATGCTGTGCACTGATTGGCTCCTCAGATGCTTTTCTCCTGTAATCGAAAACGGCATAATTCAGGCGAAACAATTTCGGATCCATATTCGTGAGATGAATTAGCAGTTCATAATCGAATTTGAAATCAATGAATTCGATGCAATCGACCATAGAATTTTGGAGCCAAAGGTGTAGATCTGAATTGGTTTCGATGGTTCTCCCGGTGTCCAAGCATATCAACAGTGCCTTCATTGACTTTGACCGCCAAGTTGTCCTTACTTTACACCTTAATTCATAATTTAAACGAAATATATAAATTTAATTTCAAATGTACCAATCAACCCTTCGGAGGGGATAAATCCCGAAATACTTTTCCACGATCAGATCAAATCTGTTCGATACTAATTGCATTGATTGGAGATTGTCTCTGTTCAGGAACTTCATGCATTCTACCCAAGTTTCAGTTGGACATTTGTTTATCAGGGCATTTGCATTTCGGCACTAAATTTTCCTTTCATTAACAATTTTACTATTTGCCGTGTATCCATTTTAAACAACCGTGTATCCGACTGCATTTTCATCATGGGATTTGCCTAGCCACCTGCTGCTGTAACTTGAATTCAACGATGTGTTCGCCGTTTCATCCGCTGTTTCGCCAACTTCCATGAATTCATTATTTTGTTCTGTCATCGGCTTCAGTGCAAAAAATTTTGGTCTGAGGAAATTTGTGAAAAACTAAAAATTATAAATTTCAAGCGCGATTATTGACTGCAACTGCATGTTAGTCTACCGTAAAAAGATGCTCTGTAAACGTAACAATGTCCATTAAGATAAGAATTTTTGGATCATGAATGAATTAACAAAAAAAAAATTCTAAAAAACGATTATAACAACAATAGCGAAAAATTTTGTATGTGGTTAGGGATTAGGGTGAACAAAACCGTAAACTGCGTTTTTTTGCGGCTCATGAGCGCAGAGAAAGAGGGGTAAAATTAAAATAGTCTCTCGATAGAAATGGACTTTTCTATGATCTTTTGAAGCGAATTCCTTCTTGCAAAATAGAACATAAAAAGTGGATAAATCGAGGAAAAAGAAACAAACACAAATAATTTAACAAGGAATGTTTACGCGACATAAAATCATAGCGCCGAAAATAAAATCTGATTTCTACAAGATTTTTACGCCGATTTTAAAAATATTGTGGTTTGTATCCCCCTTTTTTGAAATAAAATCGAAGGCCTAAAAATAGCCAAAAATCACATCCTTGGGCAGTTTTTGACGCTGAATGCTGAATACGATTCTGACGTTCATTTTGACGTCTGCGTCGTTTAACGTCACTTTTTGACCTTGACATTGAAATAAAAAAAAATTAAAAAAATTATCGTCAGCGTCAAAAAGTGATGTTAAACGACGCATTACGTCAAAAAGGACGTCAGATTTGGATTCAGCGTCAAAAACTACCCTAGGAAAGTAATTTTTAGGTGCTTTAAAACGAATTTCTAAAAATTTTATTGTTGGAAGGGGGTAAAAAGTGTATTCTGCGGTCGCCAGAGCAAGGCCAATTTACGAATGCCTTATTATAAATTGCCATAGGAAAAGCGAGTGAGCAGAGAAAAAGAAATCAGGCAACAATATGTTTTAACACAACGTGCTTTCCCGTCACAAAATTGAGGAGCTAAAATAAAAATTGGAATTCTCTGGCTTTTCTACGCTGATTATAAATCCATTTTTGAGGTCGGAATAGAACTTTGAAACGAGCTTGATGTCAAAAAATAGAGCTAATTATTAGCTACAAAATGAGCCTATGCCCATCTGAATTTGCCCAGTCTAAAAAAAGTTATAGCCAAAATGATCACTCGTATCGGCCAATTTACAAAAAAGGCTCGCACGAATGATCATTGTGGCCATAACTTTTTTAAGACTATGCCAATTCGGATCGGCTTAGGCTCATTCTTTAGCTAATGGGTCACACCCAAAATGACAACACCCAAAATGACAACACCCAAAATGCCAACTACCCAAAATGCCAATAACCCAAAATGCCAACACCCAAAATGACAACGCTTTTTTATTTTTTAAAAACCCTAGGCCCATGAATTTTTCCAAAAATTCCAAGGCTAGTGAATATTTTTTTGAAAATCATAGGCCTAAAATTTTCTAAAAAAACCAAGGCCTAACTTGCAAGAAATTTTTTGCCCAAGAAAACCACAGGCTTATTTTTTAATCATAGTCTAAGAAGAGCGAAGACAAGAAAATTTTTTGAAAATTCATTTTTCTGAAAATTCAGTTGAAAATTCACAAATAAAAATTTCCAAAACCCGATTGCTATGAAAATTCCTGAAAATTATGGGCCTATAAAACCTTTAAAAACACAGGCATTTGAATTTTTGAAAATTTTCTTAAATGGTAGACAAATTAAAATTTTCTTTTAAATTTCTTAGGCCTTGTTTTTTTTAGAAAATTTTAGACCTATGGTTTTCAAAAAAATATTCACAAGCCTTGGGGAAAAATTCATGGGCCTAGGGGTTTTAAAAAATAAAAAAATTGTTGTCATTTTGGGTGTTGTCATTTAGGGTTATTGGCATTTTGGGTAGTTGGCATTTTGGGTGTTGTCATTTTGGGTGTTGTCATTTTGGGTTGACACCTTAGCTAATAATTAGCTCTATTTTTTAATATCAAGCTCGTTTCTCTAGGTTTCGTTTGAGCCGAGTTATAACCCAAACTGTAATTTTCGTTTCAAAGTTCCGTGTTCTATTCCGACTTTAAAAATGGATTTAAATTGGCCTTGCTCTGGCGACCGCAAAATACCTAAACTAGGTAAGTACTGAACTTTTTTCGTTTCAGAGGCTTTTCATTTTTGCCACTTTAGGGTAAAAAATTAGAACGGTATACCTATAGTATTATTACCGAAAGGAGAACGCAAAAAAAATTGCTGAGCCGCAAACGCCGCAACGAACGCAAAAAAAAATAAAATAAAGAACAATTACATACTTTTCAACACTACAGTATAATCAGCGTAGAAAAGCTAGAGAATTCCAATTTTTACGGTGGGGGTCAATCCATCCCTGCCGACTAATCCCTGCCGACTCATCCCTACCAACTCATCCCTGCCGACTCATCCCCGACACTATTCATCCCTGCCGACTCATCCCCCACGACTCATCGCCCGAAGTTCTAGGGTCGTTTCATCGCCAAGATTTCTGTTCATAAATTTTTTTA